>OY723393.1:39385472-39497972 GCA_963210295.1 Ophion ellenae
AATAATTTGTTTAATCAAGGGAATTCAATCGCATTCTCGAAACTGTGCTTTTCAAAACGGTTGATTTCTCGACATCTAATGAACGGATTAACTCGCAACTCGGTACAACTTATTCAGTGTAACAGTAGTTTAGTCTTAGCCGACGCATTTCTTCTCAACATTTTATTCCCATCAATTATAAAGCATAATGACATTTTTCCTCGAAAAATCGAGAAAAAAAATTCACCATTTTTTTATCATCAAAACACGAGAATTAAAAAAAGTTGGTCAAGTCTTAGCCAATATTATCTAGTTTATTGAAAATGAAATTTGGTACACAACTTTGTTAATGTACATACTAATAAATGTCCAATCAATTTTTCAATTGTCTTACTTATTCTTTCAAAATAACTTTTTTTTTTAAATAACCCTTAATTTTGGGTCGTCACACTAGCCTAACCCTTTAATAATTCTTCAAGTCATTCCACACGAAATTACAGCTGTATGCTACCTCGCTGCACCGAAGAACTTCAATACATTATGCATTATTGGGATGCAACGATTATTTTCTAATTATTTTTAATTTTTAATTTTTATCTTTTATTCATTTTATTTTTTTAATGTATTTTTAAAATTTATTTTTTATTCTTCTATTTCTTTATTTCTCATTATCACCCGAAATATTTTTTTTGCAGATCGAGGTCGTTAATTATTGTCTCATGCGGATAGGTCGAAACCTCCGAGTGATCTGCGAAGACTGAATCGGCCAAATAAACTTGACCAATCGAAAAGAAAATAATTTTCCCGTACCTCATCATCCATAATATATTTGCTTTCGAAAGTGATCGGTAAACGTTAGTTCGACGACGTAACCAAAAGATAGAGCATCGCGACCCTTCGGTTCTCATATTCATTTTGTTATCGCAAGCGGAGCTCGGACCAGCGTGCGTGGGCGGATACGGACGAAGGGACGATGCGAGGGAGCCAAAAAAAAATGAAAGGACGAACGAACCGAGCGTGAAACGAAACTGAAACGTTAATACACGGACAAGTGTGGATTTTTTCGAGGCAGTCAAGGGGCGAGACGTATAGTTCGATCACCACATGGAATCCATAAAAGGGTCCCGTTTCTCGTCCTTACACCAGATGGGTCGTTCACCCTCCGACCATTTTTTACACGGATGCGCCTTTGTGCATGGGTGAGTGAAAATTGAGATTATAAGGGGGGGTTACAAGAGGCCCATGAGGGCCGTTTGAAATTCTAATAAAAATATTCTCACTGCCATCACTTGGTCCGAATGAAAAATAATCGACGAACGATAAAGGAAGAACGTATGAAAAGTGAAAATTGGATTTGTGTTGAGGTTCGTCTCGCGATTTCGTTATTGTGCAAGGCTTTCTACGGTATCAAAGTTCGCATCGTTGGAATGCAACAAAAATATATTTTCTTTTTTTATACGCGATTTCTACACGAAAAAAAATTTCAAGTAAAAATCAATGTTATGAAATTTGCATCGTTGGAACGCAATGAAATTTCTTTTTCGATCTTTATTTCCTCATTTTCATTTTCATATTTTCTTTTTTTATACCCGATTTTTACGCGGCCAAAAAGAAAATTTAATTTAAATAGCATCTGTTCAAATCAAATGGGTTTTTTCCTTGGCTCACGGCCTACTCCGTTCTTATTTGTATCCAATATATTTTTGGATTTGTTTCAGCTGTTCTTTTTAAATATTGAATATATTCATATTGAATAAATAAAGATTCGATTCGACTAAATCTCTATTTGCTTACAATGTACACTGTAAATCTAAGTGTTTTATGTACTGTATACATAAAATATTTCATACATCCAAAATAAAATGAAATACTTAATTTAGAGTTTTACGACAACGATTTTGTATCGTAAGGGGGCATCCATTAATTACGTGAGGTGATTTTGGCGATTTTTCTCGACCCCCTCCCCCCTCCCCTAATCTCACGTGAGATTTTTCAAAATGCATACGTTCACGGAAAATAAATTGTAGTAGAAGTAAATGCGGTTGTAGTACCATTTACTCCACCATGTAAAGTAGTAGGGAGACTCTCCCTACGTGATAAAAATTATGTGATTACTAAAATTACTAAAATTACTAAAATTACGTGATATTTGCCGAAGCCCCCCTATCCCCCACGTGAGATTGGGTGAGATTTCGCTCGACCCCCCCCCAAACGCCTCACGTAATTAATGGACGCCCCCTAATTCGTCATCCCCTGGCCTTTTGAGAAGATTTCTACCGCAGAAAATATTCCACCTATATGGGATTCGAACTTAGAACCTACCTATACTCATAGCTACGCACACTGCCCCTATGCTACCGAGTGTTTGTATCATCTTAGTCGCAGATATGGCTAAGAGACCAAACGAATTCCTATAATTATTTGCCGTATCACATAAACTATATCAATTAGTTAATATCATTGTGATAAATAGAGAGTTTTATCGAATAACATGCTATATATTTTTCTATATATATATATATATATATATATATATATATATATATATATATATATATATATATATATATATATATATATATATATATAGCATGTTATTCGATAAAACTCTCTATTTATCACATATCACTTATAGAAAATATATATATATATATATATATATATATATAATTCCTCTCTCCCCACCCTCCGTACCCCCACACCTCTTTGATATGTGAATCGCAATAAAGACAGACCTTCAATCAAATAGAAAATAGGTTGACTCTACGAAACTTCTATTTGATTTAAATTTTCAAAAATCAAATAGATCCATTTAGTGGATTCAACTAAATTGTTTTTTAAGCAGATGAAACCGAATCACAGATTTATTAGGATTAAATAAAATATTTAGTTATTGGACGATATTGAATATATTTTGATTTGAATAAATAAATAAATTTAAAGTAAATAATTTCAATAAAGGAATGCAATAGAAAAAATTTGATTCCACGAAAAATCTAGTTAATTCAAATAAACAAAAATCAAATAGACGCGGTTAGTTCATATCAATAGAATTTTTCTGTCAGTGTATTAACACGCTTTTATTTAACTTGCTTCCAGTCGATATTTCTTGCCGCACTAAAAGTTACATATGCCCGTCAAAAAAAAGATAACCAAATTTAACGAACGGCGTTTTGAAGGGAATTCAGCGTTGCTTTGCCTTTTTTGAAATATTTTGTATGATTTTTTTCGACCCGGTACGCACTTTTGCACATGACTGTTTTTCGGCTATTTGTCGACCATGGAAAATTGGGCGCATAACTTATGGATTTTTTTTAATCATTTTTATCCACGATAAACTCGAATGGTGTAGCGGAAGGTCCGTTTTCGTTTTTTTTTTAAGTTTCGTACGATTGTTTTTCGCAGTTATTTCATTTTTGGCTAAAAAAAAAAACAAATTTTGGAAAATGCAATGTAACTCAAGAACTATGTGGTTTAAGCGGAAATGTCAGAGACGGAAAAAGGTGCGTAAGTTTATACCGGATCGCCGGGAATTTTTTCAGAATTTACCTTTCAGAATTTTTTTCTTAGCTTTTATTTATAAGGTACTGTACTAAAAAGTGAAAAATAATGTTCAGTAAAATTGAAAATCAAAACAGTATAACTACAAAAAAGTCCCTTCCTTGGTCATTCACCGTAGGTGCAAACAAAAGGTACATAAACGTAGATATTGTTTAAATATGAAATATTAATTTCAAAAGCTTGAGTCGTCAAATGTCATAATTACTAATACGACTTAAAAGTTTCTGTAAAAAAGCCTCAAGCTTTAAAAAGTTGTATTTCATATTTAAAAAATATCTACGTTTATGTACGTTTTAAGTACTTGCACCTATGATGAGTGACCAAGACAATTTTTTTGTAATTAAAATGTTTTGATTTTCAATTTCACTGAACATTATTTTTTTACTTTTTAGTACAGTACCTTTTGAAAAAAAACTACTTTTCAAAAAGTTTTTTGTCGTTAATTTTTTTGTCACATTTAGACTACGAAAGTCTCGAAAACATTTTTGGGAATCCTTATTAGAAATTTATAACGAAAGGGTGCAAAAAAAAAAGATTTTAGATAATAAAAATAAAGAAGTGGAAAAAGTTTGAAAAAAGTATTATCGTTGCCCTACAACGATGCAAACTTCAACCCCATGGCTTTGGTCGCTTTGCGAATAATAATAACGCACCTTGCTTCGGGAGGGAGAGACTTTCCCCACTTTTTTCGGGATACTCGAGGAGAGAGAAAAAAAAAAGAGAAAGACCAAAGAGAGCGCACGGTGCGTGGGACAAATCGCAGGTGTGTCGTCGAAGCGATATTGGTGCAACGTGAGTCTCGCTCTTCGAGCGTAACCCGCCCTCCCGTTGGCGAGTGAATGAGACAGGGCGAGAAATCAAGAGGTGGATGGACGTTGTCTCCTGCGTATGGAGTCTCAAAATTACCTTTCGCATCTTACGAAAACCCCGTGGCTCTTGTCACGCTAAAATTCCTCCCGTTTATTCGCTCGTTAATATGGTACGAACGTGTCATATGGTTTTGAAGGTTGCATCCTTGGTATGCAACGAGAATATATATTTTGTTCGCATTCCCGATCTTTTTTTTGGCACATTCAGGCTACGAACGTCTCTGATACGATTTTTAATTCTTTATTAAAAATTTATAACCAAAAGGTCCAGAAAACGATTTTTAGATAATAATAAAAATAAAGCAATGAAAATAAATAAATATAATTATAAAATCAAGTATATTGAACGATTAAAAAAGTTTTGTAGTTTTCTTTAAAAAAATTCATGAAAAAGGCCTTTTTTTGCGCTATAAGTGGGGGTAACGCCTTAAAAAATTAAATTTTTTTGTTGCATCTCAATGATGCAAATTTCAACAGCATTTTTCTCGTAGATGCCTTAGCTCGTGATGTTGAAGTATGTATCGATGGTTCGCAACGGAAATAATTTTCTCTTGATTTCCGAAATTTTTCTTTGAGATTCGACTTACGAGAATCAGGTATATATTTTTTAGGATTCTTGTTTAGCGATCTACAACAAATTTCCAAAATATCGTTTTGGATCATGATGAGGTAAGAAATTGAAAAGAATTTTCGTTGTATGCCAACGATGCAAAACTTCAACCTAAGGCACTTTTACATGATGTTGATGTTTGCATGGTTGGAACGCAACGAAAGTTCTTTTTTTATTATTTACTTCCGTATTCTCAACATTATAGTACATCTTTTTTTTTATAGATATATATTGTAGATCGATAAACAAATATCTTGAAAAATGGTTGAAGGATTTTTGGAGACAAAATTCACCAAAAGATAAAAAAGGAATTCAGAAATATTAACTTTCGTTGCGTTCCAACGATGCGAACTTCAACCTCATACTTTTATGCGCGAAATATTGTGAAAAAATGTTACGAAAAAACAGTCAAACCACTCAGTACATTGTGACAATTGTGTCACCCAAAAATCAAATGATTCGCCTACGCTGTTTATTAATTGTTGACATTTTGTACAAACGAAAACGATCAGCTTTGCCCCCACCGACGAAACGTAGAGACGAAGTGCGGTAACGTCGCGTGAGTGCTAAATGGCGCGCTTCTTTGAATGCCACTAATCGACGTGGTGCGATTTCACGTTCAATAATGACGTTGACGTTTGCATCGTTGGAATGCAACGAAAATTAATTCTTTTCAAGTAATGAAATTTTTTGGCCGATTCAGGCTGGGTAAATCGCCTAAACGTTACTACCGCATTCTTATGAGGAATTTACGACCTCATTTTGCAAGAAAGGCTTTGGATAATGATAACAATAGAGAAAAAAATATCGTTGCATTCCAACTATGCAAATTTCAACGTCGTGATCAATAACACACTTACAACACATCAATAATACGTATTTAAGATTATGTGAAAAAAATTCAAGTAAAAATTGATGTTATGAAATTTGCATCGTTGGAACGCAATGAAATTTCTTTTTCGATTTTTATTTCATCATTCTTATTATTTCTCGGCTTTTATTTTATGGAATTTATGATTTTATAATTTAAATATGGAAAAAATGGTAAAATAATAAAACTACGAAAAAAAATTTCGTTACATTCCAAAATTTCGCAAATTGCAGTACCTATCTTTATACATAGTCGTTTTTTTTTAATTTAGTATTTTTCAATCCCCCGAATATAAGTAAAATATTTGTCAAAATTAAACTTTTTTCAACATCCGCCATTTGGCCACGAAAAATATCCTCGAAAAAAAACGGCTTCGTACAACGAGAACTACATTTATGTAGATTATAAAACTTTTAATTTTTTTATTTTCCGGACGAGTCAAGTCATCGATCCGGCCGTTGGACCACATTTTTTATACAGAGGCTCCGTGTAACAATGTATATACGTTATACCTTGATCACGTCGTTCGTTGTTAATTTTTTTAAATAAAAATTCACACGAAGCAATTTCAATTTATGCTTAAGGGGTTGCGTGGCATAGAAAATTTCGGAAACTCCATTTAAAAAAATTGTTATTATCTAATAGTACAATGTGTCTAGAATATTCTCCCAAAGTTTGAATTCAATCGGAGTAAAAGTCTAGGAGAAAGAGAGCCTTTGGGAATTCCCCCCTTGAAAAGACCGGCCGGACGCAGGTAATCGCATTTTCCTCAAAACCCCCATGGATATTTATGTATGTAAAATATATGCAGAAAATATATGCTACATATATATATATATATATATATATATATATATATATATATATATATATATATATATATCGGTCGCATATATAGTGACGAAAAATAGAATAATACGTATATATTCAGTATATATGCACTAAATATATGATGCATATATGAGGCATATACGAAGCATATATTTACGATATATTATCAATCGATTTTTTTGTCAGAAAAATATATCGAAAATGTATGCGTCATATATGACTCATATATGTGTCATTTATGCGTCATATATGACGCATACATTTTTGATACGTATTCCTGACAAAAAATATATGCCGTGTATAAACACTATTACAGAAACTCGACAATATTCAGGTTCGTCATTTAACATAATTCTTATCTTTCTTACAACATCACACTCTCACACACCACCCTTGTTACTCAACAAAAAGAATAAATTAATTTTTGACAAATAATCACTCAGACAATATCACCATGATTGAAAAACTATGAGAGAAAAAACTAACACAAAATTTACACAAATCATTATAACACATTTAAAACTTATTCATAACACAAAATACAATTATACAAAATCTGTAAGCTCTATTAATATAATTTGTATCACGAAATTTGTAGAACAAATAAAGTTTTCTGAAGAGGATCCGAACCAAGGGTCGAAACGTAAACGGAGGGGAAAAGAAACTCCCTTTTTTCTTTCCACCACGACCTTGGAAAGCTCACAGGCCGAATCGAAGCCGATTCCTCAACATCTCATACTATTACAGTCAAACTTAATAAAACTTAAAACTTAAACTTAAAAAAACTTAACCTACATTTAAAGTACGCTATTACATATAAACACTATATGCAGATATGCTACGCATATCTGTATATATGTGGCATATATGTACCATTTATGCAGTATTATATTGGTTTTTTTCCTTGGGTACACGCTTTTCGCGTTTGTTGCCTATTCTTTTCCCATCATTAGACCGTTCTTTCCTCTACTGTTTACTCCTTTTTGTCTTCATCTTTCTCCCTGTTGCGGCCGCAGCCGACTTCCCCCTCTGTATTATATTCATTATGACATTTCTGTCATGGGTATAGGGAAACTGCGGAAAACCTATACCAATACAGCCGGTCATCGAGTTCGCCCCCCAGTCGTGGAACTAGTCTTATTTCGCCGCGAAATGCCGAAGAAAAACATTTCACGACGAAATGTACGCGACTGGGATTCGAACCCGGGACCTCCCGGTCCGCTGGTTTAGTGGCGAGCACGCTAACCACTAGGCCATCGCACCAGTCCATTTATGCAGTATATATGTGGCATGTACGCAGTGTGTATGCAACATATATGCTAAATATATGTGGTATATATGCAGGGTAAATGCTACATATATCATTGATATATGATACATTGATATACAGTAATACCACGCATATACATCTCATATATAAAAACGTTACGATAATTAGAATTTGGCACATATATGCAACATATATTTTCAATATATGGCATACATTTCACATATATTACAATTATTAATAAAATAAATTTGCAGTATATTTTTGCGTATATAAATTTCCATGGGGGAACACTATTTTTTAACTCGGCGGACACGATTTCGCGTAGACCAATGCACCGATCTCATTGAAATTTTGCACGCTTTTTCAAAATAGCATTGACTAGTGATTGAACGAAGGTTTTTTTTTCGATTACAACTAATTTTACAAGGCTATACGTAGTGCAAATTGTACCGAAGATGGAATTATTTTGCATACAACTCTGCCAAAAATTCAAATTTCATTTTTTTTTCAAATCCTTCGTCCAATCACGAGCTCTACTTATCTAGTAACAGAAATTTTTTTTTATTTTAATTTCACCAGATCCCATTGGCTGAATATCCCAAATTTTTAGATGACATTTTTTTATATTGTTGGAACGTTGCTCTTTTATGTGCTTAACATTTTGAATAAAATAATTTATGTATTATATTTTTTTTAATAAAGAAAATATGCTTTTTTGGCTCCAAAACCTACGTAACCCCTTAACGATATACCATTATTCCAAATCCAAAATAAATCATCCAGTAGACGAAAAGAAATGGGAAGGAACGAACTTTTTTCGGCCCGTCACAGTGGTGGCCTCCCTTAATTCGCGCGTGGCCATATTTAATCGGGAATGATTATTCCTACGCGCTTCTCCTCGTGGTACTCGAGTCTTTCGAATCTCGAGTAGATCGCTCGATTTTCTTTTCATGCACGGAACCGCGAGTAGCTGGTTAATGTTTTTCATACATAAACATTAAAATAGATTCGATGCGGAGGATCGTAAATCATCGGCAAACTAGGACTTTCACTTCGAAGAAACTTTCCTCGACAAAGCCTCTTCATCGTACGTTTCTTTTTCTATCTCCGAATTTTCCTCAACAAACCCAAACGAAGGTTATCCTTCTTTTTTGTTTTACGATCGAGATTATTATCCGCCAGTACCGTCTCTTCATCAATGACGAAAGAACGATTTGCTCGTGCCGATTTGCTGGCGGCGCGGATCGCACTCTTCAAGGGTTACCCCCACTTGCGATTTTGAAAAAATCGATTTTTTTTTATTGCATTTTTTTGAAGCATAAGTATCTGAGAATATGTCCTGAAAATTTCAAGTCGATCCGAACAAAATTGACTGAGATATGAGCGTTGAAAGAGAAGAATCCGAGTTGAAAGAGCGTTGAAAGAGAAACTTTAAACGCGTTTTTCTCAAAATGGCATTTCTGAAGTCGGTGACCAAGATTACTCGAAAACTAATGAACCGATCTTCTTGAAATTTTGCAGGCTTATTTAATACATAAAAATGCAGTCTTTAATCGTTCGATTTTTTTTTCGAAAAAAAATGGCCGTTTTGTAGCCAAAAAACGGCCGTTTTTTTTCGTTAAAATCGAACCATTAACTTTGACTGTCCGCCATTTTGTGAAAAATGAATATTTTTCAAAATCCTTCGATTAAAGACTAGTTTATACTTATATTTGACTAAATCCATCCGCATTTTTTTTCAGATGATCCACTTCGCCGCAATGTTGGTCACCGCAAACCGTGTATATAAAAACATTATTTCATTGACGGCCATTTGCCACTAAACAATGCAATATTTTTCAATAAAAAAATTACTGAAAGTTCTTCAAGATGTGTTCTTTAAGATGGTATATTGATCGATTAAAAAAGTTTTGTAGTTTTCTTTAAAAAAATTCATGAAAGAGGCCTTTTTTTGCGCTACAAGTGGGGGTAACGCCTTAAGACCGGAACGTGAATTGCAAGGTCCGAATGTTTTTTTTTAATTGCTTAAATAAATAGATAAAATATTCGAGAATATATTTACAATGTTAAAGAGGCCAATTGTAAATATTTTCAAAGATACAGGGCTAAAAGCAGAGAAGCGATTGATATTTGATATTGATATTCCCTCCTATTGAAAACTTTGAAGCGCGTTTTCGCCAGTTTTCATTTTTACGATTTTTTCAAATTGGCGGGCGTGATAGCAAAAAAACTAAACGACCTATTGAATCAAACCACAGTTGATTTTTTTCGGTATGAAAATCTCTGTTAAGTGAATTAAAAAAGTCGTTGAAAAAGTATTTTTAAATCATTTTTATAGCACGTTAAAGTGTTTTTTTTCAAACCTGAGAAGTTATAATTATACGATTTTTTCAGCTTTTTCTTAATTCACACAGAAGAAAAATATATGACAATTGAAAATTTTATTGTTTTTTTTGTTTCAGTCAAGAATTACGAGCTGCATCTTTCCCGCCGATTTGGGGACTGCAGTGGCAAGACGCACATGGAATAGGCTAATAAATCTTCAGTCATTTATTGTTTCATGTTGAACACATTTTTTTATACATTTCAAATATACGTGAAATACGTGAAATGGTACCTCAATGTTTACTGGGCTTACTTGTTTTTTTCCCTTTTAAAAAAAATCCCGAAAAATTTTGAAAAGACATGCGATATTGTCTAGACTATGCTGAGAATTTTTCGAAATTTTTTCACCACCGAACACCATCGATAAAAAATAGTTTAATGTATGTAATTTTACGTGCAGTTTAAAGGGCAAGACGTTCACGCTACGGGTGATGTAATTTTTTTGGCTGTTTAGCACCAAGATAAACCTAAAACCTAATAAAAATTTTAACAAGGAATTAACGCAAACTAAATCTTTGTAAACATTTAGAAAAAAGAACCATCTTGCCCGTCAAATCATACATTAGGTGTGGTAAAAAGAAATCCATTATTTTTGCATGAAATTGAAGGCAAAAATAATGGATTTCTTTTTACTACACCTAATATATTCAGTATTGAACCATCAAGGTTTAATAAAAGATTACGAATCTCGGCTGGCGAATGAAGAGTATTGCCGCCAACCTCAATATCCGCGAAATTGCCGTATTTCGGCGACACTCAATATTAACTATAATAATATATAAATAATAAATAATCTCATTACATAAATGTGAATAGGCATAATTATAAATGACTCGAAATTTTATTCTGACTTGTATAAAACATTCGCCGACGCAGTTTTTTTTCGTAATAATCATCGATAATGTTATACTTTTTCAAGTTGGTAGTAACACAAAAGTTTTTTTTCTTATTTAAATAATTTAAAAAAATATATACATCATTTTGCACCTCAAATATACTTTATGAATAATCAGCATTCACGGAATAAATCTATACCTCGCATTTGACGTTCATTAAAAAAAATCATGAGACGTAATTTGACTCAACTGGATCTAAACTCGTTAAAAAAAAAACGGTGCATTCCGCTTTGCCGTGCGGCAGAACGAGTGAAGTTCCTTCAGGTTTGCATAATTGGAACGCAACGCAACTTAATTCCTTTGTTACTGATAACATTTCTCTTTGGCCAATTTAGGCGACGAAAATCTCTCGAACATTTTTACGTGTTTTTATTACAAATTTACGACATAAAATTGCAAAAAATTGAGAATAAATCGAATAATAATTAAATTGAAGAAATAACAAACAAAAAAGTCGCTGCATTCCAACGCTGCAAACTTCAACGTCATTGGAATTCTGCGTGGTCACTTCTGCGAGAAAGGTCGAACACTCGGAAGCTTCTACGAGGGAATAAAAAAACCGGACGGAGATTCTTGAATGAAGCAGCAGTGTCGCAACTAAGATAACGCTCAATGTCAACGACAAAGGCCGATTTTTTTATTCCCGACGCGAACGGCCGAAAAAAATATTTTCGTTTTTTCAGCGAGCGTATGTCGCGACGCGTCAGACTTTATTCTCTCTCTCTCTCTCTCTCTCTCTCTCTCTCTCTCTCTCTCTCTCTCTCTCCCTCTCTCTCTGTCGCTCTCGAATCGAGAAGCGATTTTTAAAAAATTACTTTTACCAGAGCAAAGTTGCCCGTCACGCAAACACTGCACCAAATTCTCCTTGTTTCTTTCGTACACGTGACACACGCGCTCCGTTATTATTCCAATGGCATTCGAAAGTTAAATTCAAGGAACGCGAAGAAAAAGTTCCCGATTTGAAATTTTTATGAGATTGAAGTTTGCATCCTTGGAATGCAATGGAAATTCATATTTCTGAATTCCTTTAATTTCTTTTGGCAGATGTTGCATGCAAAAAGTCCTCAACCATTTTTTCAGATATTTATATAGCGATGTAAAATGTAAATTTACAATAACAAATTATGTATAATAATGAAAATGTGGAAAGTAAAATGTAAAAAAAAAACACTTTCGATGCGTTCCAACGATGAAAACTTCGACATCGGAACTTTTTGCAATGAAAATTAATATTTCGAAATTCCTTTCATTCCTTTCGACAGATTTTGCCTACAAAATGTCACAAACATTTTTTGAGGCATTTATTAAGCGATCTACGATATAAATTCGTGAAAAAAATATCTATAATAATAAAAATCGGGAAAATAATATGTAAGAAAAAACTTTCGTTGCGTTCAAGTCTCGCAATGAAAATGAATATTGCTGAATTTCTTTAATTTCTTTCGGCAAATTTTGCCTACGAAAATCCCTCAACCTTTTTTTTGGGACACTAATTAAGCGATCTACAATATGAATAAATTTGAAAAACATCCATAATAATAAAAATCTGATAAATAAAATGTAAAAAAGAACTTATGCTGCGAACTTTGACACTATAAGTTCTCGCCATGAAAATTAATATTTCTCCATTCCTTTAAATTCTTTCGGCAAATTTTACTGTACGAAAATCCCTCAACCTTTTTTGAGACATTAATTAAGCGATCTATAATATAAATCTATCAAAAAACATCTCCTGCAATAATAAAAATCTGTAAAATAAAATGTAAAAAAAACCCCGTTGCGTTCGAACGCAAACTTCAACACCATAACTTTTCGCAATGAAAATTTATATTTCTAAATTAATTTCTTCCGGCAAATTTTGCTAACGAAAATCCCTCAACTTTTCTTTTGAGACACTAATTGAGCGATCTACAATATAAATAAATAAAAAACATCCATAATAATAATCTGCAAAATAGAATGTTTAAAAAACTTTCGTTGCGTTCCAACGCTGTGAACTTCAACACTATTTCTAAATTCTCACATTTTTCAACATTTTTCCGGATATTTATTTATCTCTACAATATATCTATATTTAAAAAAAAAACATTTATAGTAATAAAAATCCACAAGATTTTTGAGATCCGAAGAAAAAAACTCGTTGCGTTCCAATTATGCAAACTTGAAGATACTTCACTCGTTCTGCTACACGTCAAAACCTTTTCAACAACGAACTTTCGACACGAGCATTCACTTTTTCCTCGTACGTATATTGACCTTCGCCATGCATCGCCGTTTATTCGTTTCTCAATAAATGACGCAATGGAAAAAAAAAACAATTATATCGTAGATTTACGGCCGTATACGCACTCGACGAACGAAAAAATCAAAGATGCCCTGTTTTTTTTTTCAAATCCACTATTTTTTTCCCACTGATTAATTAGATTTCAAAATTGTTGCATGCTTGGCCGTTCGGACCGTTCGAACAAACATCGTATGCATTTGGGGGGGGGGGGGGGGGGGGGGCAATCGAGAGTCACGGGCGCGAACTCTATAGTTGTTGGTTGCGGGACGTCTTATCGGTAAAAATAGTATTCCGCTGTCGTCTCGGATGGCAGCAGGTGCCCTCTCTCTCGCTGTCTCTTTCTCTCTCTCTCTCTCTCTCTCTCTCTTTTTCTAAACTCTTGGTCCGCCGTGGCCTGACTTTGAAGAAATTCAACACATTGCTCGCGTGTGCCCGTACAGCGCGCGTGTGTGCGACGCCCGCGGATTGCGACACACGCACGGGAGAGCCAAGCGGGAAAGAGCGCGTGAGAGAGAAAGATGGAGAGAGCGATAGGTGGGGAGGGAGAGAAATCGAGAGATAAACCCTCGGAGCGGATACTACGACTGTACGATTACGTCGCAGAAATGTCGTCCGAGCGTGTTGAAAAGTATTCATCGCAATGAACGAATCGAAATCCAAGTGAAGGCATGTCCATCGTATAGTAGAATGAAAAAAAAAAGAGAACAAAAAATGGTGTAAACTCACTGAAGCAGGCTGCCGTGGTGTAGCAGAGCGCAATATGTCAGCTGACTAGACGTGCCGTGGCCTCTTGTAATCCCGAAGCGAGATCCCACATAATTCACCCGAAAAATATTTTTTTATTCGCTTCTGCGCAATTTGTGATTTTTTCGACTTTTTTTTCGGTCGTCAGAACGTTCGAAAACGATTGACGGCAAAGTGGACAAAGAAGTGTGGGGGGGGGGGGGGACGGATAACACTCGTGACGAATCCGCTCCGATATTATTATGATTATCTTCGAATTTGTATTTCACGTCCTCTAGTCCCACTTCTGACGAGGCTACACTTCTAGGGAACTTTGAGCGCGCACAGACACGTCGCAGTTTTTCCGATGATACGAGTTTTGATTCTTTTCACCGAGCGATACGAGTGAATTTGTTTTAAATTGAATTATTATTAGTGCTCGATTGCGGGAGGAAACTCCCCGGAGCTCGTGACTAATATTTCTACGATTATTCACAACACTCAATCGGCCGAATGACGCGATGATTCGAACGTTTGTTCGAATTTTTCTTCCGAAATTCGACGATTTTTTTTGTTTTTCCTTTCGTATCTCGAACGTTGCAGCACACACACGAAGAGGCGCGCGCGCGCGCGAGCTCGAGGAGGAATTGATGCGACGTTGTTTTTTTTTTTTAAATATCTAGCGCGGTAAGACTCGCTGCTGTCCGTCTTCCGAGGATGGCTCGCCAACGACTAGCCCGAGGATTAAAATGTATCGTTGGAACGAGGTTTGAGCTTTCGGAGCGAGAGACTAGCGCGTTCACACCCAAGTCTACGGTGATTCGTCTCCCGTTACGAAATCTCCTTCGAGCACGAGAACTGCGGACGGAGAGACGAGCACTGCTCGGCTGCTTCGATGACTGGTACAAAGTTAGGGCCTCCGCCCCCTTCCCTCTGAGCTCGCACCCCCTCTCACTTTGGATCCCGCTTTTGTTCGTTCGAACTCGCGTTTGTCGCGTACCTCGCTCTCACACCACGAGAGAGACACCTACGTATGCACGATTATTATTTGCCTTTTCTCCTGTCACCCGCACCCGTTGTTTCGCTAATGCGTCGTCGTGCCACCGTCACGCATAGAGCGTGCGCCTCGTCTGACTGGCCAGGCTCGCAACCGATCGCGAAATTACCCGATCCCGCAGACGAGAATTTTCGCTTTTTCGAAACTAGCGCGACCAACTTCAGCTTGGATGCTTTCAGATGGGAAGAAACTTGCGGCGAACTCAGTGAGACGATACCAACCTTGTGATGCGAAGCCAATAGTTCCTAAATTCTTATAGTAATTTCGGTTTGTTATAGCCGAACGGTCAGCAGTGAATCCGGATGCTGGTCGCGCCCTCTCGGCTGAAGTTTGTTGAAATGTTAGCGCGAAAATTTAAAACTGAGAAAGGAAAGTTGAGAAAATTTGTAATTGTGAATTTTTAAATAATTGGCGAAGAATGTTGGAGTAAGGGAAAAATTCTTATTATAATCGGAATGGGATACTAGTTATTTCCAAGCCTACTCGACCACAGGCAAAATCTATGCAACCCAACTTTTGCAACTGAGTTTTATACACTCCAAAATAGTTAGTTTTTTTATGTCCAGTTATATTTATACTCTTAATGCAAACAAAATTATTAGATACTAGCAAGTTTTTTTTGTGTAGCTTTTGTGTGTAGTAAACAGTTATAAAGTGGAAATTCGAAGGTGGCATCGATTGAGGGAGAACGCCATTGCGACGAGCCGAAAAGGGTCGTTTTTCCCGAATTTATTTTGTCTAATAGATTATTTATCTGGGACTTGGAAAAAAGATATTTTATAAAACATACATTGATTTTATTTCGAGTAAATTTTGATTTACAAAAACATTAGCAGCGTTATCGTAGTATAATGGAGCCTTTGCACAAAAACACGTGGCCCTACGGTCGCATCGATAGCTTGACAATCGTTGGTCTGAACAATAAAAATAAAAAAGTTTAATTATCAATATAATGTAGTTTCAATTTTTTTTATTCACGAAATGGCGGGTGTTAAAAAAGTATCATTTTTACTTATATTCGGGGGATTAAAAAATACTGAATAAAAATATTGCATTCGTACAACGATAGCTACTGCACTTACGGATGTTTGGGGTTTTTTTTTCAAATAGGACAATTATCGCTAGAGTTATGATTTCGACCAAATCGAGAAAAGTCGTTTCGAAAAAACGCGATTAAAACTGTTAGTGCACGTAAATCGTTGCGCTAACTGCTTTCACTAATTTATTTGTAACTTGGTCAATTTTCAATATTTCATCCCGAACATTTTTTCACACATCCTTGAATATGCATACTTTGAAATTTTTAAAATAATATCGATTTCCTTTACATGTCACACTGGTGTCCCGCCTTAAAATAAAATGCAATACGAAAGGAAAAAATCTAAAAATGTCGATTCTAGTTCTTAAAATTGTAAAGTTAGGATAATGAATTTAGAAAATTTACATTTTGGAGAACCCCGTTGGGCTTGTAAAGTATGGTTTAATAATAATATTAGTTATTACTCGATAAAATAGCAAAAAATCAATGTAACAATTGAACCTAACCAAGTTTTCACATGTAATGGCAACAAAAATGGCTACAAACAACCCTGGATATGCTTTTCCGGCCTTGCCATTCTTAGAGTGCCCGCCCACTGCACACAATTTGCGACGAGCGATGATCAATATCCAATGGGAGCCAAGGTATTCCGGAAACTCCCTAGAAAAGTGAAGCTCCCATTGGATATCGTTCGTCGCGCACTCTTATCCCAAACAAACCCTCTTGCGGGTCCTCTCGTGTCAGCCAAGCTCCTATTATTAAAACGATATTGCTTATGATTCAATTTTATAATATAAATTATAAAATTCAATTTATATTCTACTATTCCAGTCCAGTTTCTATTCTTGTCCAGCAAAAATGGCCGTTCGTAGCGCCGCACGGCGGACCAAACCTGTACGAGTAATTTAAGGTTAATGTGTCTTGTTTGGAAACAGCGAATGCTCGTTGAACCGTACAACTTTCGACAACTTCAACTTTCGATCAAAGAAGTTTTGGGCTTCCGGACGAGGAAAAATTAAAAATCTTACTGTTTCGCACGATCTTACACTCAAAACGTCGACAATGGCATCGACGAGGCAAAGGCGGTCGAACGCCGGCAACAAAATGTCAACGCTGTTGAACGAGGAAGAGGATGACGATTTTTACAAAACAACCTACGGTGGCTTCGACGAGATCGAACAGGACAACGATTACATGTAAGTTTTCGCGCCTCACGAGACTCCGACCTCGTTCTCGCGCGACCGATGATGCCAAATGGCTTTGCGATGCGAATTACAGGGAGGAGGACGAGGGCGAAGACGAGGTCGACTCCGACTTCAGCATAGATGAGAACGACGAGCCGGTTTCCGATCCGGAGCTGGACGGCCCTGAAAAGAAGCGCAGACGCGTCACCAAAGGCTACAAAGAGCCCAAAGTTGTTACCGCTCAGCCGCGTACCGCGCCTGAACGAAAGAAACCCAAATTGCCCAAAGAAAATCAATTTCTGCTCGACAGTACAGGTAATTAAGGAGGCTGAAGCATGAGCCACTGACCAAGATTACATTTTTAGAAATATATATGTTGTTGTCTAGACTCCACTGAGTATTTACGAATTTTATGACATTTTTTCACTAGACAGCACCAAGGTTGAACAATAGTTTAATTAATGTAATACTACGTGCGGTTAGATGAGCAAGATTTTCATGCTACGGGTGATGTAATTTTTTTTGCTATTCAGCACCAAGATAAACGATTTCTGAAAATGGTTTAACACAAACTAAACCTTTGTAAACATTTAGACAACGAACCCCCATCTTGCTCATGGTAAATCATATATATTGAATATATAATATAATATTCAATAATATTCATCGTCAATATAATATTCAATATAATATTGAAGCCACAAGCTTTAATGAAAAATTACAAACCTTGGCTGGTGAATGTAGAGCATTGTCGCCAACCTAAATGTCCGCAAAGTTGCCATATGTTGGTAACACTTAATATTGATTAATGGTAGTAATAAATAATCTCGTGACATAAATATGAAAAGGCATAATCACAAATGATTTCTAATTTCATACAGCGTTGTATATCATTCGCTGACACATTTTAAAAATAACAATCATCGATAATGTTATACTTTTTCAGGTTGGTAACACAAAAGTTAGTAATATAAAAGTCAATAACACAAAACATAACACAAAAGTTAGTAACACAAAAGTTTTTCCTTATTTACGCAATAAAAATATAAAAATGCATAATTGTGCCCTTTGATTATATCTTTTATGGCACACTAGCATCTACAGAATAAATCTATACCTCGAGAGCATTGCTTCAGGGTTCGTTGAAAAAAAAAATTCATAAACCGTCATTAGACTCCACTAAACCGCTCAAACTTCCTTAAGTTCCGAGATATAAGAAACGCGCCAACGTTGGACGCGTTACCGCTCTGAAAATGAATGAAATTCATTTTTCAGAGAGAAAATCGATCCGACGATCTACGGCGGCAAAATCGGCCGCGACGAGAAAACGTCTACGGGAACGAAACGAAGATTTGAAGAAAAAGCCAAAAATTATTAGACACGACACATGGAAGCCGACGCAGGAGGAATTGTTGGAGGAGGCTTTGCTCACGGAGGAATTGAACATCAAGTCGCTAGGTACGCTCCCGTCCATTCGACGCTGCTACTCTCGCCGTACTCTTTTAATGATTCGTGCAACCTTGCAGAAAAATATCAAAAGTTGGAAAACGAGAAGAAAAACACGCGAACCGTAAGGAAGAGTCATTCGGAGCCGATGATCCGTTATCAGTCGTTGTCGATGCCGGTAATGGTCCTGGCGGATAAACCAAAGGAAGTTCGAAAAGCGAACGGGCCGATCGAAGGTAAAGACGCGTCGTCAGTTCCTGAGGAAAAATCGACGGAAACTACCGCCGCGTCTACGTGAGAAAAAAAACATTCTATCGGCAAACAATTTCATAATGATCGACGATACTTATCCTATTCCTTCTAATTTCACAGAGATTTGACAACGAGCAAGGAAAAAGCTGACGAAACGATCGAGAAACGAATCCCCGAAGAATCGGACTTGACCTCGAGGACTTTGGATTCCAACGGAGAGATGAAAATGGAGGCCGAAGAGACAGGCAAATTCTACGAGAGAACTTTTGTGACCTTCGAGACTGAAAGATTGTTCCTCGAGGCAATGAAAAAAGCGCCACCACCGAGACCTACTCTACCCTCTCTGTGCGCAATAACGAGGTTGGCGCCAGTTTTTTTTTACTATTTTTAGGAGCTACCTAGAGGCTCGAAAAATCGCCAAATTTTGATTTTTTTTCAGGAAAACAGTTGGTGATAAAGAAACGCGTTTGTTTTTAACAGAAAGTTATACATATTGCGAGCTTTAAAAAAAAAACAGAAAAACAACATAAAGATTGCGGCTGGCAGATGAAATTTTTTTCGCGACGGTTCGCGGCCACTCCGACAAAAACGGTCCATACGAAATTTAAAAACCAAAGGGGTTATTTAAGTTAACGATAAATACGAGTCGTTAACGATAGTCGATTTTTTAAAATCTTTTTTTAACAACGTGACGACGGATTGAAACTCGAGCATACAGAATCTATGAAAACGTTTTTACGTAACTATTGAAAAATGAACATCGATTTTCAACAAAATCGTCAATGACTTAAATGTTTCTCATCATATCTCCTGTAAATTTGGAAATAATCGAATCGACCGTCCAAAGCTGTAGTTCATTTAATTTCAGGATGATTTCAATGAAATTTCCAGGGAATATAGCTAAAAGGTGATACTATCGAATGAAAATATTTTTGGAAAATGCAATTTTCCGACCCACCTAGGTAGATGTTAACCCGCAAATCCACTTTCTTCGAAGGATTTCCTTAAATTTGCTTCTCTCGCCCTCTTTTCCAGACTTCCGGCCAAATACCTCGACCCCATGACGCAATTGCCGTACAAAAACGTTCAAACGTTTCGTCTGATAAGAGAAGCTTATTATCAACAGCTCGAAGCTCGTGCAGATCCAACCGACGCGACTCAGAGTGCCGAATTACTGAGATGGCTGGAATGGCGACAGAAGAACAATTCCAACGGTGTCTCGTTGAGAAATACCGTTCGTCTCGAGCCCGCATCGGTATTCTCAAATTCCTAGCTGCTTCTTAACGACAGCCTAGCTAATTACAAGATTACATTTGTACCCGCGAATATTCGTAAGTGAAATTGCTACCGGGTGCACATTCGACTCTTCGTTGAGGCGAATCCGGCCCGAAATTTTGCCATATACGAATCGACGATAACGTCGCGTGGCAATTTTTTGTCTCCATCGCACAGTTCGAACTCACGATTTTTGGATCGTAGATCGGTAGGTTTCGCGAAAGACTATTTTGTCGAATAAAACAAGCCACGTACGAAGATCGCCTTGTCTCTGTGAGATAGACTAATATTAAGTTAGAGATATAATTACAATCCATTGTAAAATAAACTCGCGCAATCGTAAAAAAAAAAAGGAAAAGAGGATACATTGTAACGATGCTACAAAAATTCGTCAACGGGGTTATAAAAAGAAAACCTTGATGTATATGTATTGTTCCGTCTTTTTTTTTCATCGTTATGCACAGGGTTCGTATCGTTCCGTCTTAAATTTCTAATCATTGTAATTCAACGTCGCTTAGAAATAAAGTAAAAACTGTGGTGTCAAGCTCGCTCTAATTATAACCGCAATAGTTATTTTATTCCCATTTGATTTTTTCCTGGCTCTCGTGCGCGGTTTTACGATCTACGTATATAGGCGAGGCTTTTGGGAGGCAGGCGGCAAGGCTGATAATATTACAACGTAAAAAAATCTTATCATATCGCGTATGAGAGCACGTCCTATTTTTTTTTTTTTCATCACACCCCCTCGTGTAATCGGAGAAATTAAACTACGAGCGAAATGTCTCAATTCTCGTTTACTTTCAACTAAGATCAAAATATGTATTTGTAAAAACATTATTGATACGTTAACGCTTGGACATCCCGCGAGGATTAAAAAAAATAAAGAAATACCGAACGAAAGGCATACGAAAAATGACAACCCACCGCTAAAAAGCCATTTTTTCTCCATTAACGTTGCGGTTTAATGGTATCCGAGTTTTTGTTTTTCTAAAGCGAGTTATCGATATACGAGTTAGGACACGGAATTCAATCCTTCAAACGCTTACAGTTATTACGTTTTACGTGAATCTTTCGCTTTATATTTTTGGTGCACTGAAGCAGCGTAAATGTTTTTCGTTCACTCGCTCTCTCTCTCTCTCTCTCTCGCTCGACAATTTACAATGTTTTTAAGAGAATCCGTTGGACTTTACTTTTATTCCGATGTTTTCCTTCGACTTTCATTTTATTCCCTTGTGGCTTTTTTCGTCTCCTTCCTTGAACTGTACAACAGAGGGCCCCCATCTTTCGAATTCCTTTAAAACGCCCAGTTAATTTCCACCCACGCACACATAGACACACACAGGCGCACTCGAGAAAATTGACAGACGTTCAGCATTACAGTCGTAGGTGAATAACGTTCGGTCAGATCTTTGCCATCCACAAAAATCAATGAAAGTTAATAGACTATTTCAAATATACTTTATTTCCTTTCGTTCCTCGTTTTTTTTTCCATGCTTCTTTCGTCGCGGACTCAGAGGTGCCGGCCTACTTCGATAGAACCGAAAAATCTCGGAAATTAAGATTCTCGAGAAGAAAAAAAAACATGGACTTTGCGTCTCGAGAGTTTCAAAATATAGAATTTTCAGTTGTATCGCATTCGTTTTATCGACCCCGTTTTTGCTTCATTTTTTTTCTACTAGCTTACCACGACGAAGAAAATCTTTTATCTCGCGGAGGGAAAGACAAAAATGAACAGGACAGAACCAGCACGTTACAAACGTAAAAAAAAACAACAGTCGAAGCGCGCATTCAGCAGCAACGTACGTCGTCGTCGTCGTTTTCGTCGGGCGGTGCCACCATCAACGATAACGAAGTTGAATCCTAATTTATAAGTAGTCGGTATTGCGATAACTACGCGACAGCAGCGACAGTGTGGGCGAACGAGATGTGTTTCGTGTTTTTTTTTTTAAATCTTCACCTTTCGTTTTCACAATTGGACACGTTTTTTTCATCCATTTTATTTGTTTCGCCAAAATTTTGTTATTCAATACTATTCTTCGATCTCGTCATTGCTTTCTTCATCCCCAATTTTGGCGTAAAAGAGCGCGTGCAACTACATTTTACAATCACCGTTTGTTAAATTCACAATGTTTCTTTTTCTTTTTTTTTTTTCGTTGAATATATTATTACAAGACGCATCACTTTACTTATTTTTTTTTTTCTTCAGTTTTCCCCTCGTGTGGATTCTTGGTACGGATACGCGGTGCTTTCTTACTTCTCAGCGTTACTTTCCTTTCTCACGCTATAATGCTTAGAGGAGATGATAATAATTATAATATTATGTATTACAAAGAAGCAGTAATACAACATTTAATTATCGTAACATAATTAATTCACGCATGTGTAAGTGTGTCGTTTTCTTCGTTCCATTTTTCTCTGTCGTTGATACTTCGTATTTCTTGTGAACCCCGTGTGTGTATTTCGTGTTTACTATGTCAGAACTGTGTTAGATGATATATGACATATGTATATATACAAATTGCTTGCTGTTTCGTTTTTATATATACATACCCATATATTTTGCCTTTTTGTATCTTTTTTGCCTATGTAATGATAGGGAAGAGAGGGATAGCGAGAGAGAGAGAGAGATAGAGAGAGAGAGAGGAAGAAAGTTGGGCGGCGGACAGGTCGAAAGAGGCAAGTGACATTGAAAGCGTTACGAAAGAAAAAAAATTGAGTGGGAATAGCAAACTGACGCGTGCGTTCAGGGTTTAAAAAAAATAATTTTCTCTCCATCCTCTTCCTTTCTTGGTTTGTTTAATCTCAATGTGTGTGTATGTCATTTACGCGAAAATCTTGAAAAGTTTCGACGGCCCAACTCATCCCTAATGGGTGCCCCGTTTCTCTCCCTCTCTCTCGCTCTCTCTCTCTCTCTGGGTGATCATTCCGTTCGCTACCTCGTAGATCATTAACATGAGATTTTCAGCCTCGGTATGCAACGAAAAGTTTTGTTTTTGTCCTTGGTGGTTGTATATCGGGGAAACATCTCGATCCTCGTAATCGTCGTCCGCATCGTCGTGATTTCTCTTTCCTCCGCCTTTTTGTTTCTGTCCCAAGTGCATACGAGACGCCAAGAGATGCACGCGCATAGTCTCAGCCTCGGGCCACAACGCGCCCGACGCATCTGTTCACTAGCCACCACTTTCTTACTCATCCTTCGTATCCTCATCCACCCTCCCTCCTATTACCGCTGCTGCTGCTCCTGCGAGAAACATTTGTCGCTTTGTAGTACACGAGGCTCGAACGAGGACGCCAATCGGCCAATTTTGTCGCGCCATTTTATTCTCTAGCCACAATCCGAATTTCTTTGTGCAATCTTTTCGTTTCCGATGCGTCATCCGAGCGGGAATAACATTTTGAACAGGCACGTCAAGGTGAAGACCGTACTTAGATCGCCGACGCGGAAGAGAGAAAAGGAAATTCTCGTTTGATCGCAGCCTGCCGAGCCGAGGTCACCAAATGAATCGAGCGGTGTTCACGCACCGAATAAGGATTTAGAGAAAAGCCACGGGCTTGGCGGAAAGTTTACGAATGCGTTCACGGGACACAAAGCGAGCGCACGGAACGAACGGGGGCTTCGTACGAATGGATCGATTATTCATCAGATTTCGGAAAGACGAGAGGCATCTCTTACTCACTTGTTAAACAGCGTGGCGAGTCACTGGCAACATTGCTTACGCATTCCATCCGAGTTCATTGTTGGCTTAACGTTGATGGGTTCTACGTTTTGTGGCCGGATAGTGTCACCTTCCGGTGGATCTCGCATCTGTTTCTGCGATACGATTCTGTAGATTTCTGTTGGGCATAAACGCGAATTTGACGAGGAGACTCAATCGTCGGAGCAGGGTTCGAGGATTCAAACGAATAGGGGGTTTCTACCTGTTAAGATATTTTGAAAGGCTGTCTCAACGTTGGTCGAATCGAGGGCAGACGTTTCGATGAAGGAGAGCATGTTCGTCTCGGCGAAGGTCTTTGCCTCGTCCGTGGGAACCGCTCGAAGATGCCTCAGATCGGATTTGTTGCCCACGAGCATGATCACGATGTTCTGATCAGCGTGATCTCGCAACTCTCTCAGCCATCTCTCCACGTTCTCGTACGTAAGGTGTTTCGCTATGTCGTAAACTAACAGTGCACCGACCGCACCGCGATAATATCTGCCGAAAAGGAAGAAACACTTTTGCAATCTGGCTAGCTTCAACGATATTTTCATAAATTTTTGCCTCGATGACAGCGACGCTCGGTATTCTTTGATTCAGCGGTTTCGGAGCGCGGAAAATAAATTCACGTATGAATAGGGTACTTCGTGCTGTATGAAATATTGCGGTGAGTAGGGAAATGCTGCGGAAAAGGGGGAATTTATTGCAAGTTTCCTTACGCCGAGGTGATGGCCCGATAACGTTCCTGTCCGGCCGTATCCCATATCTGAGCCTTGATGGTCTTTCCATCTACTTGTATACTGCGCGTGGCGAATTCCACGCCGATCGTAGACTTGGACTCGAGATTGAACTCGTTGCGCGTAAATCTAGAGAGCAGGTTACTCTTGCCCACACCGGAATCACCGATGAGAACAACTGCAACGAAAACGAGCGACGATTCATTAATGAACAATGTAAACGCATTCTACCTTTGGTACTCGATTGATTTCGCTCGCTCGACTATATGTAATTGGCACACTCGTGACAACGATTCCAAGGAGACTAGAGATGAGCACCAATTGAGCACTCGCTCGTAATAAAAAGAACAGCCGATGATCGTAACTCGGAATGGCCTTCTTCCCACGCGCGTCTCAATCTTTCGCACAGTTATTTGCCAATTTTTATCGCTTTGAAAGAATCACTCAGTTTTCACACTTACATTAGAAATTATAATTTGTTATTTTACATTCTGTATTGAATTAGCGGCATGAAATTTCAGGATGGTGGCAATTCATTCTGCGCACTATCGTAATTATTGGTAATTAAAAGTGGAATGATTCGTTTTACGCACTGGTGGAAAATCGCGAATATAATTGAAGAGAAAGTGCCAGTGTCGGCCCATGAGGTTGAAGTTTGCATGAAGAATGCAATGAAAATTAATATTTATCAATTCTAAATTTTTTCGCCAGATTTTGCCAACAAATATCCTTAACCCTTTTTAGAGATATTTATTTAACGATCTACAATATAAGTCTATAAAAAAAATATTTTATGATAAAAGTTTGGAAAATAAAATGTAGGACTTTCGTTGCGTTCAAACGATGCAAGCTTCAACACCATTGTATTCCGGATGAGGATCCTTCCCGATGGTGTTGAAGTTTACATCTTGGAATGCAAGGGAAGTTCTTGATTTTTTTGATTCCATCAATTATTATTATTCTCGTCTTTTTTTTGCAGCTTTTGATTATTCAGTGTAAATAAAGATTCTTCAAAATGTTTCAGCAACTTTCGAAGCCTAAATGTACCAGAGAAAATATGGGAATAGGAAGAAAAAGAAAATTTCGTTGGTCTTGATTGGAACGGTCTTGGAGTTTGCATCGTTGCAGCGCACAAAAATTTCTTTGTTGTATTTTTATTATTTTACTCAAAATTCGTTCTTCAGATTTCAATTCTAGATCTCGAAATAAGCAGCTTAAAAAATTCTCAAACTCTTTTGTAACAAAAACTTGCCAACAATAAAAAATTTTAAATTGAAAAATAATAATTTGCATTGCATTCCAACGATGCAAACTTCAATCTCATCCTGTTAAATCTCTTTTGAATAGTTTTAAAAAACCCAGGTCGAAAATTCATTAGCAATAAACATGGCATATAAAGTGAAAAAAATCACCTTCCACAAAAACGCACAAAAATTAATTAGCATCCAATTCAATAATGCCGATAAAAAAAATAAACGAGATATTTTTCGATAAATTTTTGCCCCTGCGAATTCTTTTCTCGTATCTCCAAAACCGCCTATTTGTCGTTACGGGTCGCTCGAGTGGAAGCACAAATATTATCGGTACGCTTTCAAAAAAAAAAATGAAAAAACCCAGTAATTCGAGATTCATTGATATACGCGTGGGTAGATGATATCATCGTGGTTGGTCGTCGACGTCATCGTTGTACCAGTCATCGTACGTCAGCTGGCACATACAAGTGGAATAAAAAAAAATCAAAATTCCGATACATCCGTGTCTCGTACGTAACAGCCGACGACCTTTCTTTTTTCATTCTACTTTCGGACAATTCGGCGTCGCATGAAAGATTGTAAATCGTGAGAAAAAAAAACCGCAACTTCGACAACGAACGATAAGAATGCCACGACTAAGATCCCCCCCTCCCGTCGAATTTCGCATCAATTTGGCGACGAAAATTCTTCGTCCATCTTTGTCCCGCTCGAGTTTTCAACATTACACACGAACCGAAGTTCACGTTGTACGGTAATCTTGTAAAAAATAACAGGGGGCATATCCGACGCGGGCCTGTCGGGTACGTCAGAAGAAAAAAGCGCCTCGCGAGGTTCAATGTCAATGAAATCCGCTGTTTTTTTTTTCTTCCAATTCTATCATCCGCAAACGACCACTAATGGATTTCTCCGTCGGTCGTTGCGAATATCGCGACCGGAAGGACGAGAGAGAGAGAGAGAGAGAGTTTGTGGGCGAAAAAAGACAAGAAAATGTCCCTCCGAGAGGTGGGTGTCTCCCACGATTCTTCGATGATCGTCCTCCGTGTATGTGTGTGCGCGCGCGCGCGCGCGTGTCGACGAATAAATGGAAACCACCGTACGAAATTATACATGTATGCGCGCGTGTGTGTGTACCCACGTATGCACGAATAAAAATAATTTAGCGCCATTACGCTTGCGAGTCGAATAATATTGCGATATGGGAATAAAAGAAGCTGAAATGATGTACCTTTAAATAAATAATCGTACTCGTCGTCTCGAGTGCCCATCTCTTCAGCGGTAAAGCCCGAAAAACTGGTCCGCGGCTTTTGTGGGACGGAGGGATTCGACGTGTGTCCCGGATCGTGCGAGTGGGAAAGAATGGGATACAAGGAAATTTCTATATACGTATATGCACGTATGTGTGAATGCGTGAATGTGTGTGTGCGAGAGAGAGGTCACTATTATTTATATACAAGGAGTGGATTGAAGTTTTCCGCAAGAGCGAGAGGGACGATGTTTCGGGGGACGTTCTTTCACACTTTTGTCGCAATCACGGCTATTTCTCGCTTATGTACCGACGAATAAAAACGTAAATTTCTCGCTCTCCGTCTCGTTGTCAGGTGGCTCGCGTATCGAGGCTCCGTTGACAACACGGGGACGCACTTTGGGATACGAGTAGTCACAAGAGCCCGTCAATAACGAAGCAAATAATAATGCCCCCCCGCCCCCGAAACTAATCACGTCGAATAGAACGAAAGCGCGAATGACACGGAGGTTGTTAGCGGGAACGCAACAACGGGGAGATCGAAGGCAGCGGAGGAACAGCCGATAAAGATTTATATTTTCGTTTTTTTTTGCTTTTAATTTAACTGTACAATATGGCCTCCTTTCTACGCCCCTCCAACGAACTACGGAGTTTCTCGCTGGGAGCGCACGCGCCCCCGGATCCAATTTTCGCTTCGCGGATATGCCGCTGTGGCGCCCCCGCGCTAGGCACATGCGCGCCGAATCCTCGTTTGCCAACCTTTCTTTTTTTGTTCGCTTCGGGAGTATGTGAAATTCTTTGTTTCGCGCAGCGCGAGGAGTATTCTTGTAGACGTGAATATTGGTTGAGTGACGAATTATGATTTATTTTTTAGTCGTCAAAAATGTGAGTTTTAATTTGGACGCTTTTGAAGCTGTTGCCCGGTCGAGCCGGCGGGGGTGAAGCATGAGGGGACCACTATTTCAATCGGGCCGGTTCACTTACCAACTGTTGGTTATAAAATAATCGTCATGTTTAACGTATGTTTTCGAACGTTTTATACCTGTTTATAAAAATTGTCTTTTTTAACATCGATGCTTACAGGAAATGTTTTCATTTGTACAATTATTCTCGCGCTTCAACGCGAGACGAGCTGGCAACGTTGTAAATCGTGGCAAATTATAATGTTCAGGTTGGCAGAAGTGTTGCAGAGTTAGAGATACGTTCATAACCTTACAATCGCTAACAAAAATCGCTAAGAAGGAAGATGCCACTGAAATTGTCTACAGTATAAAGGAAATAAAAAACATTAACTTTCCGATATTGTAAACAAAATTTTGTTTTGTTTGAAGACATTTCCTCTTTAGTTGGTCTTTTCCTAGATATTTCTGGAATCTTATCATTTCTAAACATAGATCTGAAATTAATATAACTGTGATTATTACTAATTAGGAGAATAAGCTTAAATACTATTCCTTATTGATGATCCTGATAACGTACTTTGAGGTTCCCTGACAAAATTACCGAATGTCGATAAGGTAGGTAGCACGTGTGCATTCTACAATGTTGCCATGTTTGCAGAGCGTAATTTTTAGTGTGCTTGATTTTTGCACATATTCGCGATTTGAAACAATAATTTGACAACGATGCTGCGAATCCTCATTTTCACGGTGGTAAGGCCGACAAACTAGTCGAACCGTGCCTTTTTTTGCACCTCCGTGGTAGAATTTTTTAAGCAGATATAAATAATGAAATGAAAAATGATCGGGAGGTTTCCATAAACGTAATGTCGTTAGCCTGCAAAATACGTCGAACGTTTAAATTTTTTCTAGAAAAATGCTCAGGATGTTCAACCCAGGGGTTAAAAATATTTCTAGAAAAATGACCTGGCCCCATAGCAACCTTAAGAAACGCATAATGAGAAAAGAGTTATTAGATGTCGAGTTCCATCGTGCAGTTTCAATTTATTCCACTCGGTCGGTACAGCACTATATAGCATCCGTCTCAGTCGGTACAACAGGACACACGACATTTCCCAATAAAAGCCCAATTCTTGTCTTATTATCCCGATTTTTGAGTTTACGGCAAAAACTTGACGAACGTCGAAGTCAGCGAACTTTCCCACGTACACGCATCATTCAGCCACAATTGCACATCTTCCAAAGAATTGCACATCTTCCTCTGCACCCGCGAGCTAAAACAGTCAAGTAGCGCCCTCCCTCGGCAAACGTTTCCATCACAAGGCAACATTTTCATCGCTAGTCTGACAAGTCTGCGACGCGATGGCGCAGTCATAACATTTCGCGATTCCAGTCGAATGTTTATTCTTCGCGAGCTTCGTGCGCTTTGCGTCTCGATCAGCTGTCTGGGCAAATAATAAAAAGGATCGAGCGACCGAACAACGAAAATAAGGAAATGAACGTAATATTATTGCAATACGTATTCGGTGTATTGGAATAAAAAGTGTCCAGGGCCGAAGTTAAAGAGAAGAAACGATAATTGTGCTTGCGAAAGTTGCGATTTTGGCGATTATCGAGCGCGTGGCGAAAAAACTCGAGGGTATGGAGAACGATTTTAGGATCGTGGTGAAATGGAGCGGAAAGGAGTACGAGATGAGCGACATCCTCGAGAGCGATACCGTGTACGATCTCAAGGAACGAGTTTACAAGGAAACGGGCGTCCGACCCGAGCGACAAAAGCTCTTGAATCTTAAATTCAAAGGTTAAAAAACACCCATCGATAGCGGACATTTTTACGTTTCCTTTTGTTTTTTTTTTTCTACAAAGCGTTGTTATTCTCGTGTTTTCCGACATTGCAGGCAAAGCGGCGAGGGACGACGACACGATGGGCAAATTGAGTATAAAGTCGGGCTTCAAGCTGATGCTGATGGGATCTCGCGAGGAGGACATAGCGGAAGCGAGTCAAGCCCCCGAGAACATGCCGGACGTCGTCAACGATTTGGACATAGAAGAGGAGGAGGTGGAGATAGAGAAAGCAGAGATATATCTCGCCAAGATCGAGAAGCGCGTACGAGATTACAAAATAGAAGAGCTGAATCCTCCGAGGGAAAACAAAAAGCTCCTCGTTTTGGATATCGACTATACGCTCTTCGATCACAGATCCGTAGCTTCCAGCGGCGCCGAACTCATGAGACCCTATTTGCACGAGTTCCTCACCCGCGCTTACGCCAATTACGACATCGTCATATGGTCGGCGACCAACATGAAATGGATTAACGAGAAGATGAAGCTGCTCGGCGTTACCAAGCATCCCGATTACAAAATTGCTTTTCATTTGGATTCGCTGGCTATGATATCGGTGCACACTCTAAAATACGGCGTCGTCAATGTTAAGCCGCTGGGTATCATTTGGGGAAGGTACAAGCAATATAGCGCGAGAAATACCATTATGTTCGACGACATAAGGAGAAATTTCATCATGAATCCGCAGTCGGGCCTGAGAATAAAGCCGTTCAAGCAGGCTCACCTGAATCGCGAGACCGACAAGGAATTACTCAAGCTCTCCGATTATCTCGAACTAATCGCGAAAATCGACGATTTTCAAACGTTGAATCATCGCAAGTGGGAGGATTACAGAAGCAAAAGACATCGCCGCGAGGGCAGACGCGAGAGCGATCGTAATCAGAATATATAGTAGAGCTGCGCGACTGATTAAAATTAAACTCAATCACGCGCACGGCTATGAGAAATTCACACTTATCGTAAGCGTGAATTAAACCGCAATATGTATACATATATACTCGCGGCAAACGTATTATTCGTTATTGATGCTTCGTGATCCCGCGACGTCGACCGAAGGTTGCTACTCTTCGGCATCGCAAAATCGCCTCCGATTACACGAAGATGCGTGAACGTGGTAGGCTCGCTTTCGTTCAGCTGGCAATTCACGAACAAACAAAAATAATTTGAAAAAAAAAAACAACACGTACGTGAGAGCCGAGGAGATAGAATGAAAATTCTACTTAATTATTTAACGGTAGATTTTCACGCGACCTCGACCAAATCGAGTCGTCGCACGACTGTGATTAGAAACTACTCCGAAAAATATCTGTAATAAAACGTCATTTGAGATGAATTTCAACGTCTATAAGTTATTTCGAGAATGCGCTACTTTTGAGGGGTAAATCCGCTCAAGGATTTTCGAAAAATCTTTTTTTCTTATAAGATGCTTTAGGATCTCGGAAAAGAGAAACAACAGGTTTTGTAAGTCTGATAGATATAAGATAACTGATGCTGCAAGAGTTGCTCGGAAATCTTTGAAATCTACCAGAAAAAGGAGAGGAAGGATAATGTTAATCAATTAATTAGTTAATTAATTGAGAAAAATTAGTTAATTAATTGAGAATTAATTAATTAGTTAATTAATTGAGAAGAATTAGAAATGTTAGTTCAAACTGCAAACGTGTTTTTCGCGAAATCGTGTTTTTAAAACTGGCGGAAAATGTAACGCAGCCGAATATGCACCGATTCAGTCGAAATTTTCAATCTTCTTCTCAGATACATTCTCCGTGGAACTGTGTACGGAATTACCGATTGGTTATTAACTTTTTAAGTCTAAACAATTACTCGTGTGATTTTTGCTCAGAAACGAAAGTTTTCACGTAAACCTGCACTACTTTTTTTAAAAGGATATTTTCAAATTTCCATACGCAGTTCTATAACTTTTTGTATTTATTTCATACATTTTGAATTTACAATTGAAAAATTACAAGAAAGTCTTTTCGTACACTTAGAACTATGTATAATAAAGTTTTCCAATTTTTTACTGCTTTCATTATACTCGTTAAAAAATTCTCAAAATTCACTTTTTTTTTTCGAATACCTGACATGGCCCTACCCCTTAATCTGTCGATTTTTGGAACAAAAGAATTTCGCGAGGGACAAAGTGCAGCCCGTATCATTTTTGCTCCACTTGAAGACCCGTTTCGATTGTGTTATTTTATCGTATGCAGTTTTCGCTATTGTTCCAACATGACACATACATTTTTTGAATCGGTGACAAAATGTGGCCAGCGCAATTCTTGGGCGCGATCGAAAGTAAAAAAGAGACGAAAACAGAGTGGTGGCGCTACCTAGCAGTGATTGAGGCCGCAGAGACTGGTGTGTGTGTGTCTCGAGTGCGTCATGTACGATCTCCAGTGATCAGTGCGCATTGACGCGTTCGCGACGCATCTTCGCGCACGAGGACGTCTCGTTCGACCAGTCTCAAGAATGTCGCGTCCTTTTTTTGTAATTTTTTAAAGCAAAGCTAACGACTGTGCCCACAGTGTTGAAGAGTTAATCGTGCAACAAGTCCGAGAAAAGCCTACAATGGAGTTATTTCGTACCGAGACACATTTTATCTTCGTGCGTGAACGACACAACTTGTGGTGTGACAGATCAACTGGCGAATTGTCCGCTAAATCAGGTTCGTTTTCTTTCCTCTCTTTATCACTGTAATCCAGCAATATTCCAATGGCAAGGAAATCATTTATCAAACACGAATCTGCAATCTTCACACGCGAGATTCGTCGCGAGTGTCATCGATGCGATTTAAATATTTGGCACACAGTGGGCGGTTTCTCGATCGTGTCATACGCGCCATACGCGCTTGTTCTCCGTAAGAGAATGTCAAAAAAACTCCTATGTATTTCCATGGGCTCACGAAGCGGAAAATCTTGGACAAGTAGATCGATACTCTTTGTACACGTTCTATATACACTAGTTGCTAGTTTCATTCAAAAGCTTCTCCATTGTTGTCCCTTTGAAGTCGCGTATTTTCTCACGTCTGTAAATGCGCGCGTGTGCGTGGCAGGTGGGTGCCGTTCGTACTCGGACCTATTCATCCTCCTATCGTCGTTACGGCGAAGATACTCGAGCACGTTTCATTCACGCTTGGTCGGTTGTAGATTGGGAATGGGCGTCAGCGACGAATTTGGAATGTCTCGGCACGTTGCACGGAATCATCGGAAAGATAGAAGAGCCGTCGGTGATGGAGCCGCGCCTGATGCTGATAAAGGAAGTATCCCCGGTGGGCGAGTTGCACGGAGGTCGCCTCGTCTACAAGATCAAATCGGTGGCCTTTCTTCACATCGGCTCGGACAACGCCGATCTCGGTCTACAGGCGTGCAAGAAGCATCGGAGCTTGCCCAAAAAAACATTTCAGAGCGGTCTCTTCGAAGCGCCGCAAAAAGCCGGCTTCGCCAAGACCTGGGGAACGATAAAAAGCGCCGGCAATACGATTAAAAATACGACGCAGCAAGCCGCGGCCATGGCCACCTCTCAGGTGAAAACGCACAACGACGGAAGCTAGAAGAAAAAAATTGGCAGGACTGACGGAGAGCATACAACGGAAATTGTTTTTTGTCCGACACAGGTGAAGTCGACGGTGATAAAGAGAGGAGGCCCTGGCAAAGACAGAGAAAAATTGGAGAAGAGAATACTGGAGGAATTGACGAAAATATTTACGGAAACGGACTCGTTCTTTTTCTGCCAGAACGGCGATATTACAAACAGCTTGCAGAGACAGTGCGCTTATAAAAAAAGTCACGAAGAGCGAGGGGATGGAGAAGAGGCCCTGTGGAAGAGAATCGACGATCGATTCTTCTGGAACAAACACATGTTGCGGGATATTATTGATTTGAACGTAATTACCTCGCTTCCTTTAAATAAGACTAGCTTTTGGGCAGAGAGACTGTGTTCAAGTTAGCATCATAGCGATGCACCGAAAAATCTTTCTTCATTTTCATTATTGTCGAAAATATTTTCTTGCCGATTTATGTTGTAGATTTTTCATGACGACCTTCAAAAGCGTTTGATCGATTTTTGTATGGTATAACAGTGAAGTAAATATTTTTGCTATTGGATCAAAATAAATTTCGATGCGTTCCAACGATGCAAACTTCAACATCATGGGAGGAGAGATACCTTTGGGCCGAAAATGAGCGAATTTTCAAGATTTGTTCGTGTCCACACTATTTATTCCACATAATAAAAATTTGATGTACGATTTATTACATGCTTTGATTTTTTTGTATTTTAAATTGCGGCTATAAGACATTGCTTCAGAAACGATTGCTGCCTGAGTTAGTACACGGTGTACAACCTAGCATCTGGTGCATCGATGTGAAACATCAGAGTCAAAGAGTTTTAGAATTCTAAGATCTACACGCTCTATGTGAACCTGAAGATAAATGAAAATTATGTTTGAAAACCACCTTTTCAGTAACAAATACTATAGCAAAAAATTGACGAAAAATAGAACATTTTTTCACACACGTACCATTTTTCGAATTCTCACTTTTCTTTGGATTTTTTTGTTCACATAGGGCGTGTGGGTCTTAGAAATCTTAGACTTTTCAGCTCTGATTTTTCAGATCAATGCATCAGCTGCTATGTAGTACAGCTGCGGTTTTTAAATATAAAAAAAATTGTTTTTGCAAACTTAAAAGATGTAATGAAACCCACAAAGAATTCTAATCATGACGAAAAAATATTTTCAACACAAAAAATCTTGAAAAATAGCTCATTTTCGGCTGCCTAAAGGAATCTCGCCCCCCCCCCCGATGATTTTTTTTTCACAGAGAGCGCTCACACGCACGTTTTATTTTGCAGACAGAGGCAGCGGACTGTTGGATATTACCGATAATTCAAGGTTTCGTTCAAATTGAAAAATGCAAAGTCGAGGTAGGCTTCGACGCTCAGCCGCAGTATGAGATCTTCAATTTGGCCATTGTCTCGAGAAGAAGTCGTTTTCGCGCTGGTACTAGGTAATTCAATGATTTCGCTGGCGCAGGACATTTTCCGAGCTCGAATCGGGATGCGAAATGAAGCGTTTGCTTTTTTCCAGGTACAAACGAAGGGGCGTAGACGAGGATGGCAAATGCGCGAATTACGTTGAGACGGAACAGTTGGTTTGGTACCACGATCATCAGGTGTCCTATGTGCAAGTTCGCGGTAGCGTTCCCGTTTATTGGTCTCAGCCAGGATACAAGTATAAACCACCACCGCGAATCGACAAAGGTAAGAAATCAAAAATTCACGCGATTCCGTCCGTTTGGTTCGTCATTGATGCTGTACTTTTTGCATTTGCGAAATTATTGTTGCAATCAGACGAGGCGGAGACACAGGTGGCCTTCGAAAAACACTTTTCCGAGGAACTCGCGACGTACGGTCCGATCTGCATTGTTAATCTCGTAGAACAGGCTGGCAAGGAAAAAATCATATGGGACGCTTACAACAATCACGTTATGAATTACAACAATCCCGAGATAACGTACACCACCTTCGACTTTCATGAATATTGGTAAGGTAATCGTTAGGGGGGGGAGATTTTTTCGGTTGAAACTATTTATTCGACATCATTAAAATGTTATGCACATATTATTACATTTTTTAATTTTCCGTTTTGTTTATAAATATTTAAAAACGTCGGCGGTTCGACACTCGCTACAAAGACAGTTGCCGCCTGAGTTGGTCCACGGCGTTCAACCTAGCGCCTGGTGCATTGATGTGAATCGTCAGAGCCAAGAAGTTCTAGATTTCTAAGACCCAGACACTCTATTTTAACCTAAAAAATTCAATAAAAAGTGAATATTCGAAAAAATGTTCTATTTTTCATGAACTTTTTACTATATTATTTGTCAATGAAAAATTGGTTTTTTAAAAACAATTTTCAAGGAACTTTTTAGGTTCATGTCGACGGTAATTATGTTGCCTGAGAATGTGCCAAAAATTTTAATTATCTATTCGATAGTTTTTGCGTTATCTTGTACGAGGTTGACGAAAAAGTCGTTTTCAGGAATACGCTCTCAAGCTGAACGAACGTCAGTAGCGTTCAGAGGAGTACTGTGACTTTGGCTCTAAAATTTTAGCACGACATTCTATACCTGTTTGACTTACATTTTTGCATCAATAACATTTAAGCAAAAAAATGACATTTTTTAAAGTAACGAAAAGATTTCTCTATCAAATTGCTTCTTCTAGATGCACTAGGTGTGGAGGATTTTTGAAAAGCATACGATTTTTCTTCCCTTCCTCTAGCCGTGGAATGCACTTTGAAAACGTGTCGATTCTCGTGAGCGCCCTCGACGGTATTCTCGGTGAGATGGGCTATTGTTGGCACGACGAGCAAGGTCCGATATGCGTGCAAAAAGGAGTATTCCGAGTGAATTGTATCGACTGCTTGGATCGAACGAACGTGGTGCAAACGGCACTTGGGAAGACCGTTATGGAAATGCAATTTTCGAAACTCGGTCTCATTCCACCAGATGGAACCTTACCCACCAATATAAGGCAAACGTTTCAGTTGCTGTGGGCCAATAACGGGGATATCATCAGCAAACAGTATGCCGGAACGAATGCTCTGAAGGTTAGAGAATATAATTTTGCGCTCCCAACCGTCTCACGCCTCGTATCTTCTCTTACATTTTTCACATTAACAAAGTTTGCCTCAACTTTACGAAATTTGTTTCTACACTTTTTGCGTCTGCTCAAACATTCGTACATCATCGTAGTTTTTGTTCAAATGTTCAAAATTTTATCGCGTGTTTCGCGCATTGAAAAAATAAACGCTGATCGTTTCAGGGTGACTATACGAGAACGGGAGAGAGAAAATTCACGGGACTAATGAAGGACGGTGTAAATTCGGCCAACAGGTTGGTAACTATCCAAAAATGGTATTTGAAGGTTTTACTACAATTTACTACCTGGCGAACTCGTTAGTTTAGCGAGGTCCATCGAGGGCCTTGGTGATATCTATTTACGTCGAGTATACCGGAATCCGCGCGGTATTCGAGGGTCTCGGATCGATAAAGTGTACATACATACGTTGTAGATAGCGTGCCCAAGACCGCAGGACGTTGGGCATTTCCGTTGAGGCGTGGCACGCATTCGCGTCTATTGAACTTGCCTCAGAATTGAGCCCTGTCGGAAAGTCGCGGATGACGGGAAAATATTTCGTTTCCATAGGAAACATTATTGATCCGTTCGTTCGCAATTATTTTATAAAGGATTTATGGGAGGACCCCACTGTGACAAGCCGAAAAAGGTCGTCCTGACCGATATTTTTATCTACTAGATAACTTATTTGGGGTTTGGAAAAAACGTATGTTTGAAGCATACATTGAAATTATTTCGTGTACATTTTTATTTAAAAATATAAAAAATTAACAACGTTATTGAGGTATAATACAGTTTCTATAAAAAATGTGATCCAACGGCCGGATCGATAGCTTGACGATGGTTGGTGCGAAAAATCAAGATAAAAAAGTTTTGTAATCTAGATAAATGTAGTTCTCGTTGTAGGTAGCCGGTTTCCGAAAAATGGCAGTTATTCGGAAATAGTGTAAATTTGCGAAATTTTTACTTAAATACGGGTGCTTAAAAAATACTAAATAAAAAAAAGGCTACGTGCAACGGTAACGAATGCAATTACGGAAATCTTGGTTCGTTAAATTGCAAATCGGACCATTATCGCTAGAGTTATGATTTCGGCCAGGTGAAGAAATGTCGTTTCGAGTAAAAAGCGATTGAAAATTTCAGTACGCGTAAATCGTCGCGCTACCTGCTCTCACTAAATCGTTTGTAACTCGGTCAATTTACAATATTTTTTCTTGATTTTTTTTCACATATTCTTGAATATGTATACTTTTAAAAAATGCAAAAAAAAAACGATTTTTTTACCCGTCACAGTGTGGTGTTCCCTCTTAACGGCTTACACCTAGCTCGTTGCCGAAAAGAGAGGACTTTTTCGTTTTTTTTTCGGGACAAACGTATGCAGTTGAAAAAAAATTGAAAGATAGGGTCTCGAGTATCTTCTACAATTTGTGTATTGAAAAATATTTATAAATTTGGTAGATACAAAGATTTGTCCAGAGCGCTGTTTGAAAAACTTTTGCGGTGACCACTGCGGCTCGGAAACAAATCATCCGAAATTTAAAAAAATCAAACGCATTTAGTTTTTGCATGCAACGATCTAGTTCTCGGACGAAGGATTCATTAAAATATTGATTTTTGATCATGAAAAAAAATCCATCGTTCCAGCACTGCTTTTTGATATGTAGAAGAAGCTTGTAAAATTCGAAGCTGTTCGGTGCAGCGATTTTCGACATGTGCTTATCAATATTGGAAAAGATATTTTCAAAAACTTCACCTAGCTGTAAGCCCTTGAACGAAAACGATGTTTCATCTGTACGAAAAACAATCCTGACGCACCCTTTCATTTTCCCGTAGATATTATCAACAACATTTTTTGGATGACATACGTCAAGCGGCGATAGACATCTCGCTCGGTTGTAATATCGACGTAGAACACATAAGCGATGATTGGTCAGACTATATTAAGATTATCGATAATTGTTGTCTCGAACTAATACCCGTGAAACCACCAAAAATTCATCTTCAACTCTCGACACATCCCCAAATTCTCTATGTTACCGCTATCTTTCAATTGGCAAGGTTCGTCATGTTGACACATTTTACCAAAGTGTTGCAATTCTTAGTTCGGTGAATTTTCCCTTCAATAATAACTCTCCAAAATTGCATGACCTAATTGCACGCAGGGTGCCGGATTTCACTTTTCGCTAGTTTTTCATCCATTCCTCGTATCGTGAGAAAATTTGTTTTCTTTTCCCCCTCGTTTATGAAGCTAAACCGCATTTGAAGCGTTTTATTGCGTGACAGAAATTTCCACATCTCATTCGGCATGAAACATTTTACGTTCGAGATTGTATATTTTGATACGGGTCGAAAAAAAGTCGGTCAATCCTTCGAACTTGAACGTTTCAGATATTATCTGAATCGTTTCAAGGACGTGTACAGACAAGCGAGCATTGATCTGATGTTGGGCAAGCCCATGAGCGAGGATATGTTCCAAGAACGTACGGAGGAGGAGGATAACGCCGCGACTGCTTTTCACGTTAAATTATTGATCGAGGATTGCAAAAAATTGTTGATACCGGATCCGGAAGTGATTTTGGGCAGTTGGGGTCTCATCGACGCCGATCCAGTGTACGTAAAGATGCATTAATTTTCTTCAAATTTCTTTGCAGCGTCATTATCATTTCGTCTTTTTTACAGGACGGGGGATCCGAGCGAGACCGAAATGGACACGATTTTAATTTTATCGAGGGACAATTACTGCGTGGCCGATTACGACGATCAAATTGACAAAGTTACGAATTATCAGCGCGTCTCGTTGTCCGATATCGTGATGATTGAGTTTGGACAACCGGAAGCCGGCGTTTCGTTGTTCAAGAACAAGCAGCATCACTGCATCAGAATAAATTACAAAATATCCTGCGAGTACGGCTACTTTCACATGTTTCGCAGTACGAATTTGCGATTCTTCAACAATATGGCTGTTGTCATAAAGACCGAAGAAGAGACGATAGGTGAGCGAGAGAGACAAGTGTGCAAAGAATTTTGCGGCTCAATGAGAACCGCGATGAACCACTCGTTTCCGTTTCAGAATCTTTAAAAGCCATATGCGAAGCTTTCTCCGTGGCAGTGGAAATCGCCGGCCTGCCGAAGATACCAATCGCGATGAACGTCAGTTTGGACAAGAGGACGAGCAAGACGGTTAACGTTAAAGGCTCCACGGGACTTCTCGACATTTCTTCGTTTCCTCAACTCACGAGAAACGTGTCGGAGACTCAACTCTTGGCATTGAAGAGCGCAGGTACGCAAAAACTTCCACCAGCCATTTTTTCCACCTAAAAAATAATGATTTTCGTTCTAAACGAAGAAAAATGTCACATTTTTTTTTCTCGATATTTTGTAACGTCGATACCAGGTACAAAAGCGTTGACGAACATGAGCGAGCAGTTCAGCAAGCTGAACAAACTGGGTCACACGATAGCCGGCAAGAAGAGCGTCGATTCGAGCACGGAGAAGAAAAAGGCGTCGGACCCGAAGAGCCCCGGAAAAGCGTTGTTCACCGTGGGCAATCGCGACATCGAAGGGAACAGAAAGTCGCGAAGCAACAGCGGCAGTAGCACGAGCAGTCGCGACTTCAACGAGCTCGAGGAATCATTGATCTCGATGAATTCGGAAGTCCCGTTCGAACGCAATAGCGCAGTTGAACGAGGCTGCGAAAATTTCGACACTTTCGCGCCGAAAGAGTGCTCGAACGATCGTTCATTCGGCATTTTGGATCTCCTTCAACCGGTCGACGCGGAGAAAAGTTGCTCGACCAGTCGAATCGATCGAGCCGGTGCGACGACTCCGGAAATAACGATTCAGAGTGCCGTAGGCGACGCGAGCAATTACGACGACAAGGAAAGAGCCGTACCACCCTCGACGTTGAATCTACCGAAGAACATAAGTCACTCGACGGGCGAGGTTGACAACCGGATACCCGCTCGACTCGGCGAAAACGTCCAGGTCGACGATGGAACGTTGAACGACAAGAAGCGCTCGAATTCGGAACAGGACTTGGCCTTGAACATAACCTCGTCGCAGAGCGAATCCGCTTTGAAATCGATAAAAATGAACGCCCCGAGCGTCGCCAGTCCCGCTGCTGCAACCGCCAAAGAGATACTCTCGCCATTCTCGAAATTTGCCAAGGGCGTTCAGAACTTTGGGGCGAATCTCGATCCTCGGAAGCTCAAGTCGGGCGGACAGGTCGGCTTGACGAGGAACCTGTCCGATCATCATTTGGATCAGAGGCAGAAACTTCAGGAACGATGGTCCACCTGCAGATCTCATTTGATCGCTCTGTAAAAAGCGAACCCACAGGCTTTTGGTTTGTTCAAAGACCAAACAGTCGCAAAACTTGTAGAAACGATTTCGTCAAACTCCAAAAGCCCTTGTAGATGCGCAAAAATCGATGTAAAGCCTGAAACTGTACTTTCTAACAATCGCGTAGATTGAATGAAAGTGATCGCTTGCCGAAGGATTCACATTACGAATAATCCAAAGAGAATCGAAAAAAAACGTGTTCGGTAGATTGAAGCACGGCGATTAAGCGCGTCGTAATAATCGTTTGGAGCAGCATCGTCCAAAGCAGTGCAGCTTTCAACGACTTGAAAAACTATCTTAATTCGGCACAAGAACTTCGTAAAGTAACGCTGTAGAGCTTCATCGTTAGTTCCTGGCGAAGGCGGTGTGCGTGTGTGAAGGCGCGTGTGTGAAACAGCTTCGCTTTTGAAGATGCACGGATGGAAAGTAGTCAAAGTTGGGAAAATACTAACACTTTGGCCTCGCGAGGCGGCAGAAAGTCACGAAACGTTACACGAATCGATAATACTCATCCATTGCGCTTTGTCACACACACGGTTTTCTTCGGTCTCGAATATTTTTCTCCACTCTTCATTTTCTTCAAGGGAGGACACCACTGTGACGGGCTGAAAAACGGTCGTTTTCTCCGAATTTTTTAATCTACTGGATTATTTATTTGGGATTTGGAAAAAAGGCATGTTACTAAGCATATATTTAACTTATTTCGTAAAAACTCTTATGAAAAAAAAGTCAAAATTAACAACGCCCGACGGCCGGATCGATAACTTGACAGTGATAGGTCTGAAAAATAAAAATACAAAAGCATTATAATCTAGGTAAATGTAGTTCCCGTTGCAGGTAGCCGTGTCTCGAAAAAAATATTCACGAAATGGCGGGCTTTCAAAAACAAAAATGTTATTTGAGCGAAATTTTTACTTATATTCAGGGTCTCAAATAAGACTGAATAAAAAAACGGCTACGTACAACGATAGATAAGGCAATTACGATTTTTTAATTATTTTTTTAAATTGACAATCGGACATTTATAGGTAGAGTTATGATTCCGGCCAGGTCGATAAAAGTCGTTTAAAAAAAAACGCGATCCAAAGTTTTAGTATACGTAAATCATTGCGCCACCTGCTCTCACAAAATCGTTTGTATCTTGGTCAATTTTCAATATTCCAACTTAAATTTTTTCACATATTCTTGAATATGCATACTTGGGGAAATGATAAAAAAAATCGATTTTTTTCCGTCACAGTGGTGTCCGACCGTAAAATCAAGTTCCTGTCTACCGAAATCTGTCGGGAGACTTGAGTGTTCAGCGCAAAATATCGTTAAGTACAAGTCCGAGTGAATTCGAAGGATTCGTTGGAACCGAAGAAGCCCGACGATATTCAATATTGGAAAAGATGTTGAAAAGTAGTCGATCGCCATCGAGGGAAAAGTCTTTTATACCTGCATGACAATGGACTTTTAGAACGTCACAAATTTGCTCGCTTTTATACGTCTCGCTGTTTGCAAAATTTGCGAATTCACAAAGATCACTAATATTTGGCAGGCTTTATGAAAACTTTACAAACAATGTTGTACTCGGGCGTTTTATTGCTCTGAGGGACCACACACCCACGCACACGCACACACCGACGATCTAGTTTTGCGACGGAACGTTGTACAATGACAAGAGAGGAAAGTCCCGTCAATGGGGACCCAAAGAGTTTTCAAGTGTCTAGTGAGCCTTCGCGTAATCATGACAATTGAGAGGTACATAGAAACAGCCAAATGAAGAAAAAAATTATATAAAAAAAAAACGTACGCAGGCTCGAGTATACCTGCGTGTACAAATGCATAGACTCGAGTGTAACTATGTTGCCAGAGGCGTTATGTACGAGGCGTTCCAGGCCAAATCGATGGATCTGACCAGTCCCTGGAATTTGGCGTACAATTTATTACATACTCGTTACAAAGGTTTTTTTTGTTTATTTATCATTGTGAAATAGAAGCCGCTCGAGAAAAAAGCTGATAGCTCATTAGGATCGTAACACAAAAAAAATTGTACATCAAATACAGAGACGTTGGGGATTTATTGGTCCGTCAGTTTGCTGTGGAATTCCCTGCATACTCTAAAATACGCCTCGTGTAGTCAATTATGTACATAAAGAAACGAAACAATTGCCGACTGTCTTTTATCGTTTATGCGAAACACGATAATGCCGAATTGTATTAACGATTGTATTAGCGAAAATTCGGAGATGTAACAAATATCGAAACTGGTAATCCGTAAATGGGCCTTTGACTCTGGGAATGTACAAAAATATCGGGCTCTGCGTTGCCCCACCTTGAAACGAGTATTCGATTATTTCGCCACGCGGAACACGAGGCGTCAAAGGCTGTCGTTATAAGGGATGACATTCGTTCAACCGCGTATTCCACTTTTACAGTATTTTGTGAATTTTACAATCCAAAGCTTTCCTCGTTACGTCTTTTCGTTTTTTCGATGTATACCTAGAACAAATGCGAAATGTTACAACGCGTTATATAGAATGAAAAAAAAGAACGGTAGTCTGTGATCTTAAGGGGGAGATCTGTTGGGGTAGGCGAAAAGAAGCGAATATTTCAAGATTTTTTTTGTGTCGAAACTATTTATTGTACTTAATTAAAATTTGATGTACATATTATTACAGCTTTTGATTTTTCCAAATGTTTTTTTATATTTGAAAATGGCGACTGTACGACACTTGCTTCAGAGACGGTTGCCACCCGAGTCGTTCCACGGCGTACAGCCTAGCGTCCGGTGCATTGATCTGAAACATCAAAGGCAAGCAGTTTTAGATTTCCAAGGACTCACGCGCTCCATGTGAACCTAAAGTTCCGCGAATTTTTTTTTTTTTCAACTCCTCTTTCATTACCAAATACTACAGTGAAAATTTCGCGAAAAATAGATTTCTTCAAACACGTACCATTTTTTTAATTTTCACTTTTCTTCGGATTTTTTAGGTTCATATAGAGCGTGTGTCTCTTGGAAATTTAAAGCTATTTGGCTCTGATGGTACAGATCAGTACACCAAAGGCTAGGTCGTACGCCGTGGAACAACTCAGGCAGTCGTCTCTGAAGCAAGAGCTACTTATGAATATAAAAAAAATCTTTTTGGAATATCAACAAAAGTTATAATATGTACATAAAATTTTAATTATGTAAAATGAAAAGTTTCTTTGCAAAAAAATCTTGAAAATCCGCTTATTTTCGGCTGCCCAAAGGGATCTTCCCCCTTAAATTAGTGTATTAGTTGAACTCGAAGAATTTTGTAGTATAACATAATCCGAACGCTGCGTGTATTTCTTCTCTCTGTACAAACAACTTTAAATAGAAAATGATTTTGTAGTTAATTGTTTTTCGTCGAGTGCGATGTAAAATCGAATTTTCTTTCGTACGTCCGACTTGCCCCTGAATTTTATTTCTTCAAACTATTCGCGGCAGTCCGCGACGACACAGAATTCGATTCACGCTTTAGCACACTTGCTCGCACATTACGAACTAAAATCGACGAATCGTTACGAACGCAGCATAGGGAGAATCAGTAGGGCATGCAAGCGTTTAAAGTATTTTCTAGTTCGTAGAGGGCTGTAGATGGGAGCATTTGGCTCCCGCGTGTGCAAATGTTTATCGATTCAGTGTTGATACACCATTATTACCAAGAATGTGAATGATAATATAACGATGCTGAAATGCAGATAAAATATGACGCAATAAAATAGCACGAAGAAGCAAAAATGTATTCGTTGGGCCGTTTTTATTAAAAATGACCATTGTATTCGAATTTTTTTTAAACGTTCATTGTTTCTAATTATGTTTCGAAAGTAACCTGCAGTATTAATTTTTATCTTAATTCGGCAATTTATTATGTGAGTGATTATTTTTCGATCGTTAGTAATTGAGAAATTTTTTATGCGAATGAAAAACGACTCGTCACGTTATGAAGGAAAGTATGAATGAAAAAAATGTAAATGGTTAATGGCAAGAATAAATACGTTATATCGGCCAACGCAAGGTCAGGAGTCATTTCAATCAGTTTAACTGGAGATATACTTGTAAAACGGTGCTCGAAGGATGGCAAGGAAAATTCGAAGATTCCCGGCACCGCTCACGATGCAAGCCGATGCGCCACCTACTTGAGATTGTTATGAGGCCGGGCCGAAACGCCATCACAGAGCTGAATTTTTTTTCAGTAGTATATAACCCCCAGGCTGATCATCCGGTACAGTTGGGGTGCGATCATTCGGTACAGTGGGGTACGATCCACATTACTGTTAAAAAAATTCTCAACTCGACGTATTTCATGGGCTAATCACATTACGCTTATGGAAACCTCCCGATCACTTTTCAGTACATTATTTATATCTGCCGAAAGAATGCTACCACGGAGGTGAAAAAATCGGTACGGCTCGACTATAGTTATCGAACTATACCCTGAACTATACACGGTGCCTTGGCACCGTGAAAGTTGGGATTCACAGCACCGTTATTAAATTATTAATATTTTAAATCACGAGTTTGTGCGTAAATGAAACACGAAATATTAGGCTATGCAAACAGCAACGTCGTAGACGGCACAAACGTTACCGACCTTATCGACATTCGGTAATTATGCCCGGGAACCTCAAACTAGTTGACCAGGAACAATCAACGAGGAATATTTATTCTTTTCCTTTTAATCAGTAACAATTTCTTAATATCAATTTGAGATCTATGCTCATAAATGATAAGTTCCTCGAAATTTCGAGATGAACAGAAAATACAGTAGAATTTTTTTCAAACAAAAGATTTTTTTTGAATATTGGAGTTATTAGTTTTTTGTTATTTCTTTCAGATTATAGACAGCTTTGGTACACACTTTTCCTTTTCAGCGAAAGAATATTTTACTCGGACCGATATTCCTCAAGTCGAACAATTCCTGCACGACCGACGGCAAATACCGAAGATGAGTGCCATCTGTCTTGAAAGTCATTTTCCTTTTTCGCGGCCATAAATAAACTCGCGCGCGATTGGTCCGCGCTGCGCAATGAGAATAACTAGCTTCCGAAGGAATAAAGAAAACACTGGAGAAACGCTTCTATTTGACGGTTCGTCGAGGCTGGTACCTCTCGGTTATATTTCGCTGAGATTTCAATTTTAAAAAACGATCGGTAAAAATCTATACGAACACACGCACACTTTACGAACTTCGGTAAATCATCGATAAAAGCTCATCGACTGTGAGAGCTGAAACCGCGGACCGGCAAACAAAGACGGGAGATTGCCAGAGCGTTCGAAGCCCGGCCGCAATTAACGAGACTGGAAAAGTCCGGGAGAAGAAAAAAAAAGCAGGGAGGGAAGGTTTTCAATTGCAGCAGGGGCAAAGACGTACGCGTAGGTCTCGAGTGATTGGATCGTAAGGACAGTCCCGACGAATGTGGGCTCAACGTTGTTTGCCGGCGTAACGCGAGTGAGAGAGATAAACCTCACTGAGGGTATATATATACACACGTATATATATATATACTACGAGACGAGAGAGATTGGAATCAACGAGCGTGGCGAAGCACGCACGTACGCGCCACACGACCCTCCGGAGTGCGAGAGATCAACGCCGTTCGCAACTTTCGGCCCGGAAGCCAAAATAACACACAAATTATAAACGAAACTAAACTCAACAAGGTGTGCCATTGATATCTGAAAAAAGTTTTGTTTAAAAGAAATTAAACATTTTCATCGTATATTGTATTCACGAAGTATTGTGAATTAACGTGTACTCGGGGCGCGCGAGTGTGAGTTTACGAGAAAGAGCGAGAGAGAAAGCTGCAATAGTGCGTACGTACAGTCCCATTCGTTCGTGAATATCCTCACATTTAGTTTGACTCACCAAAGTACCACACGGCATTCCATTACACGGCGTCTAGATAATCGCGCTGTTTCAAATTGCGTCTCCACAAAGAGACGCACGCCAGGGAGTGTACTTCACGCTCCACGGCCGTAAACGTTTCTCCGCTTCGATAAACAAGAAAACAAGCATCCTTTTACGTTTTTGTCAAACTTCCGTCGCTCTCGACGACGCCCAAATAATTTTTTCCCTCACAAGTGCAACTTCTCGTACCCTCTGCCGCCAATGCCCTTTTTTTTCTGCCGAAATACCCGAGTATTCGGAGATTTTTTGTTCCATCGAACGCCCGTGCGAGGGGATTCCAGTGCGAGCGATAAACTTTTTTAACATTCGTAGAGTCATTGAAAATCCGCCGGGTTCTCGCTCCGCCGCTGTTACCAAGGAGCAATAGAAAAGAGTCTACTATTAGAGCGATTGAAAAGAAAAGAAATAAAAGCTAGAAAGAGAGGGAGAGAACATGGGTAAAACGCCAAAGAAGGCGGCCCCTGGAGGCGATGAGAGGAATTTGTACGTTCGCAGGCTCAAAGCTACAACGAGCCTGTCGTCTAAAGCTTGCGATACGAACTTGACCGTGAAACAGCGAGAGTCGGATAATTCCAACAGGTTTGTAACATTAGCGCCCAACAACAACAAAAAGACGAGACCGTGGAAGCCTTATTCCTAGTCCGTTCCTCTTGGTATTATCGATCCGCGTTGTACACGTTTATGTATATTGGAAAACAAAGAGGGAAATCGTTCCGTTGGCTCCTTCTTACCCGTTTGCCTTTGCCGAACGAGTCCCGACGATCACGATCGTTTTGTCCGAAGGACAGTTCGGCGAATGCCTTTTCAAAATGTTGTCAAAGGTTCGCACAAGGGATGGAAGCAAATTTGCAATTTACATGTTTTGTCCTCAATGTTCTTTTTATTCCGTCTTTTTTTCCCCAAAAAGGTGATTTTGGCTCCAGTTTTGAGAAAAGCTCCCGTAGACAAAAGTGGCGTCTTTTTTTCTTATTTTCCTCTATGTGTTTGATAACTTCGCGACCTCTCATCACCTCCGGAAATTCGATAGTTTGTAAACCCGTAGAAGAGCATGGGAGTCGGAAATTTTTATCGTTATCCGCATCTTCGCGATCTTTGTTGCAGGGCTAAAGCGGCGGGAGTACCGAAACGCTTGCCGGTACCTGTGACAAAGGTTTTCAAGGTAAGCGCTTACACCATCTTTCCTTCACAAGGCCCTATTTACACAATTTCGTGTCTATCGCCTCTTCTCGAAGAGATTTTCCCATCAGTTTGGCACAAGAGCTCGCTTTTATGTTGCAGAGCAAATTGCGCAGTCCGACGCGATCAAAGTCTCGTCAAGCATTGAAAAATCCGACTCGCTTTCAGCCCGCTACAAGCAAGGACGAGGATAAGAATCTCGCGTCTACGGCAACGTCTCAGAATACCGAGCTCACGACGATGTACACGGAATCGGAAGAATCGGCGGTACAGCTGAAGGTATCGATAACGAAGAAGGAGGTGGCGGAAGAGGATGGCAAGAGCGCGAGCCAGGAGGAGATGGTGAAAAGCGAGGAGGAGACTAGCGCGAGTCCTGCGAATTTCAACGGTAAGGAAACGACTATCGAGTTGACCGAAGCGGAAAATACGACGTCGAGGGCCGAGACTCCGAGGGAAACAAAGTTGCTTGATGCGGAAGTGGAAAAATCAACGACCGAGGAAAGTTCGATCGGGAAATTTGAGAACGGCGATGAGTCGTCCGAAACGATAAAGAGCGAAGACGAGAAGGAGGCAAAGGAGGAGATCGAGGCTGGCGGTTGCGAGAGCGATGAAAACTCTTTGAAGTTAGTCGACGAGCCGGAAGTACCAAAGTCGTCGAACGAGGAAAAGAGCGAACGCGCGACTAACGAACGTAACGAGGAGGAGGAGGAGAAACGCGAAGAGGCGAGAGAGACGAGATGCGAGAAAGAGACACCACCGATAACTACGGATAATCGTTCGGCGGACGACGTAGTCGAGTCGACGACTTCGGAGATTTCGTCTAGCGGTCGAGGCGGGACACAATCGGACAAGGAGAGCGAAACGAGGGACGAGGAGGCGAAGGAGAGCGGAGACAGCAGCGTCAACGATACCTCCTTCGTTTCTTACGATTCGTCGATAATGCTCAAAGACGTGCAGATCAAACTGAACGACTGTCTCAAGGAAAATTCGAAACTCTTCGAGGTGAGCAACGTCGAGGAGCCACAGAGGCGCTTGGACATGTCCTTCGGCAAAACGTTGCGTAACATATCGGGCCGCAGTACGATCAATCGTTTGAGATACGTAACCGTTCGCGAACACAGATTTTCACCGAACAGCTCGTTATTCGTAAATACGTCGAGCGCCTCCCTCGATCCCGACGACACCGCGAGCAACAAACTCCTTCGTTATCCGACCGATATTGCCGACTCGATAATCCACAACGGCAGCCCCCTCGAGCGAAAGCGCAAAATTGCCGATAACGCGGCGGCATCGACGAAAAAGTTCAAAAGCGACGCCAGCAGTCTCCTCGACACGTCACTCGAAATGCTCAAGAGCATCAGAAGACCCGTGGAAGTATCGACCCCCAATAACAGGGGCTACAACTTTCAGTCCGACAAATTCGACTACAAGACTTTCAACGACGAAAAATTGCCGATCGACGGCGACGTTGAGCCGAAAAAATGGTGTGTCGTTATGTAAAAGGATGAGGAATGCGACGAGATAACAGGGAAAATTCGAGCAAGAGATGAAGAACGATAAACCGAGATAACGTATTTCAGGCTATTATTTTTCGCTCTTTCTTCCTCTCTTGCTTCCATTTTTTTTTCTTTCGTTTTCCTTCATTTTCAATGCTTGTCTCGAGTTGCTCATTCGTATTATATCTGCCTTTATAATACGACACTGAGCAACGATCGAAAGACGGATAGTGGCAAGAATCGCGACGAAGGAGCTTGAATCTACTAAAGAGTAGGATCCGTCTATTTGTCATACCTGTAGATTATAGCCAATCCGCTCTACAGTCCGCCAAGAGTCCACATTTACACTATATATTTGTATGTCTCCGAAAAAAAGAAAAAAAAACGAGAAAACTATACTTGTGCCACCTTCGGTGTCGCGCGTGAAAAAATAATTCGCTCCGGTCGAGTACGGGGAAAAAAAACGAAAATTGTTAAATGTCGAAATGGCGAATCTCATAAGCGAAGGTCCGAGTGGTAATCCAACGAGAGTACAATCTGTTAATTGAAACAGCATATAGAAATCCAACTTTCAACGTTATATACTTGACCGCGAGGTTTCTTTTTTTTCTTATAAATTATTAGCCTTATTAATTATATATGTTTACGTACGAATGTCGCCGGTAGACCGGTAGAAAAAAATCAGTTAATTTTAACGTATATCTAGCTCCAGCTTTGTCAAGTATTTTAACATTTTCTTTCTCCAATATGGTACAAAAAGATACTTTACAAAACCATGACAGATCATAATTTTTTTCCGCAAAGCATGTCCTGTTGTTGGAGGCTCGGAATTTTTATACGCGAAATCTCTGTATTGACGTTCCACGATTGCAACAATATCGGTTTATAGCAGTCAATATATCCGAGGCGTTAAAAGTCCTTTTCTCTCGTTTCCCAGTGCGTTTTCTTTATTCTATTGACGGCATTATCGTATACGCATTATTCACTATTATAACTTTATTTAGAGAATAGAACGAGTGCAAACACGAGATTATAAGGAAGCGTAATGGAATCTGCGTTTCCTTATTATCCCCCTATCATAATGAACTCTGTAGCGTATAATTTATATAAATTTGCTCGAGGATACAACTGTAAAATCCTCACGAATCCGAGCAACGAAATAAGAGAGAGAGAGAGATGGCTATAAAATCAACCAATTGACCCACCATTTTATTCATTGCTTTTTTTATTCGATAAATATATTGGTTGATCAAAGAATCTAAGAGAGAACAATGAATACGTGTATATAGAAAGTATGAGTGATTTTTAATAAACCCTGAAACGATGGAAATGTCTTTATGTTGTTTGTACCTCTTATCAGTCGATCTTATTTGCTGATACACGCAATCGCGAGACACACTCGTGCGTACCGCCAAAACTGATGGCAATGGAACGAAGTTTTCGTATTTGCTTTACGACGACACGAGTCGCTTTCCCATAAATAGCTTTATCTTCGATTCATTCTACACTTTAGTGGAATGGAAAAGAAAATATTCTCAATATTTTTGGTCGATTAAGGGGCTACTTCTACTTAGAGGCTTGAAAAAAATAGCCCAATTCCGAACTTTTTTCTGGAAAACGATTGGGGGAAAAGAAACGCATTTTTTTAAACACAGAGGTATATATATTAAGAGCCTTTAAAAAAAATTAAAAATACAGCAAAGCATAAAAAACATGGCCGCCGGCAGATAATGTATTTTTTCGCGACGTTTGGCGCGACTCCAATAAAAACATTTTTGGAAAATGAAATTTTTTGACCCACCTAGGTAGATGTAGCTCGTAAAGAGAGTGTGAAAGGCCTCCAGCCGATGAAAGACTAGTATCCGTGTCTCTTCAGAATCGACCTTGTTTTTTTTTGCTTCAAGGCGTTAGGTCCATCTGGCCTACCGAAACAGGAGCCTTGGGATTTTTTTTGGGTATATTTAAAAAGTCATCAAAATGTAGTTTGGAGGGTTTAATCCATATGCGTTGACGTATGCTGAAAAAACATCGGGAAAATAATACAAAACCTCAGCTTACTCATAGCTATACTACACATAGCGTTTTTAGGCGCTCTGCGGAAGGACGCCGGACTTTATCGGATCAGCACCTAGAGGACATTTTTTTTCGTCACTTAGATTAGTTTTGCTAGAAAAATACACGCGATTATAAAAAATATGGGCTTTTCACAAAATGGCATAATTTTGAATACATTTTTTTTCGCTGACAATCGGCTTTTGTTTTTTTTTTTTATTAAAACGAGATTGATGAAGAAGCGTAGAAAATTGTGCGTACTTCTTTAGAGAATTTAAGACGCTACAGTTAAAACTTTCAGTCAATCGGATAAAAAGTGGTCGAATTCTGCGTTCTCCCGATTTCAAAAACGTTATTTCGAGAAGAACGAACTATAGTTTCAAAACTGAATGAGGAGCTGTTGTCCACACAACAGAATTGAAAGTCTCATTTCAATTCTGTGTGTATCCAGCGAGGCATTTTGATAGCAGGTCTTCAGTTAAGTCGTTGTATATTTTTTGTACAACGAGTGGACGAAACGACTTTGAATTGCTACTTTCACAGGCTAGGCTGTTTTCTGCGTTTGAGAGCGCTCGGAGGCGCTTCGGAAAAAGAGCTCTGAAAATTAAAACAAAATTCTTTCGCGTCTAATTCCTTTTTACATCATTTAAGCCAATCCCAAAACGGCGAAAATTGTTTTTGTACTCAGATGTAACGCCTTAAGAAAATTAATAATTCATTGCCGATCAAGCGTTCGAAAAATCTTAGCGCTGTAGATTTTTACCGACCGTTGCGTATGATACACTTTTGGTGTTTTGCCGCTACAGGCGCAGAGTGATTCGTTGTATCCGCCGCTCTGAAAATTTAAGATAATTCGAGGTTATGTTAACGTATCGGTGTCAATCGACCAAGGAATTTCGGAATAAACTCGCTGAAAAAATTACAGAACATTTTCAAATCATCAAATCAGACAAAAAGACATAGTCAAATGTAGATTCGTAAAAAGTGCACCATCGTCCTTGATGTCGATAGGAACAATTCCGTAATAATGGCAGATGGAAGGAATGTACCTTTTCAGCGTATATTTGGGCCTCGGCAAACAATTTTGTACGGATCGAAATTTGGCGACTCCGTTTGCTGAAAAAACAATCTCGATGCCCTGAACAACGGAAATTCGGCATGGAAGCCCGCTGGAAAAACTTACGGGCGAGGCATCTCATAGTTTGCATTCTCGTCACTTTTGTTGTGTCCTTTCTGCTGAGTGTCGTGCCGTTCAGCGTCGGTCAGTGAAGCTGTAAAATATTCTACTCGTGCACTGTTTATCCGCATGATGCGTCGACTCCATTATTGGTTACAGATGAGTGCAAATGCGGAAACGAAGCGTCCATCGACAGATCGGAGAAAAAAAAAGTGTCCGGTCGAGCGTCAAAGAGGGTAAAATCTTCCGAGCATCGTTTGGCCCTGCTAGTGCCATTCAGGGACCGTTTCGAAGAACTATTGTCCTTTGCGCCGCACATGAAGAACTTTCTCGACAAGCAAAATATTGACTACCACATATTTATATTGAATCAAGTATAGAAAATCGTATAGTATAGTTCTTTTTTTCCATGTATTTTCCAAGTTCTTTCTTGTGGATTTTTACACAGTTCCCCCCTTTATTCATTGATACCCTTTTACACGTTTCCTTTTTTCTTAACATTTGCCTTTTGTCCTTTCCCTCTTTTATGCTTCCTTTCTTACCATGCATTCGAAGGCTGTCACATACTCGTAGAATTCTGAGATCGGTTTCTTTTTAATTACTTTATTCATTAATCCTTTTAACGCCTTCCCCTTATAGCTTTTTCGCCGCTTTCCCAAACCATCTATCACTCGCTTGTTTATTTTTTATTTCATTTTCCCCGCATTCAAGTATATGCTCTAAACCTTCTTCTTCCTTCTTACAATACCCGCATAGATTATTCATGTAGCCCTTTTTACCTTCTTTTCCTACATTTCGGCATGCTCATCTGACTAATTTTGGTCAGTATATGCCCAAAAGGCATGTAAATTTTTTAATCGATCGGTTAAACCGTTTCTACCCTAATCATCAAAGTTTTATCAAAAATTAAAGGGGCACTTTTATTGCTCCTCAAACGCCAACTGATGATTAAGATGAAAACAAAAAAATCGTTTTTTTCCTCACATTTTTGCTTATCAAATGTCTTATCATGATTGGGTAGAAAAAAAAAATCAGAAAAATTAGAGCGTTTTTTTTTCACCAGAAAAATGCGTTTTGAAAAAAACTGTTTATTTTAAATGCTTGAGAGCTTTCGAAAAAGTGATTGCAAAATCGTATAGTGATGCGTGTAAAAAGGTGAATGAAGATTAGCTCGGGGGTATCAACTTAACTTAATGCTATTAATCTTATCTCGATAAATTATGGCATGCAAACATCATTTGCATTGTTGATGCAAAATCACATCAATACTGAACAGATGATTAAAAAAAAAATTCTACACATTTCGTAATGTGTTTTCTTGACCTTTGACGAATAGTTAATGAGAAATTGTAAGAAAAAAAAACAATTTTTTTTCTGTCTCAATCATCATTAACTGACGTTTCAAGAGCAATAAAAGTGCTCCTTCAATTTTTAATCAAACTTTCACGTTTCGGTTAAAAAAACGGTTTAACCGATCGATAAAAAAATTTACAGGGTCTTAGGGCAGGTATTGAACTAAAAAAACCTGGAAACATTGTTCGTTTTCGCAGTATTTGCAAAGTTGTGGTGGATTTTCCAAAACGGCAAAAACAGTATTGCTTTTGTACTTTTTCAAATCGATATTCAAGTGAAAAGTAAAAAATTTTCTTTGAAATACTAATAAGAATTTACAGAGGATTTATTCAAGTTTCCGAAACTTGCCTTCCGTTCGCTGTACGATCATTAGTTCAAGAGGTATCGAAGATCAAAGGAAAAAGCTGACTTTTCATTCAATCGGCGACAATTTTCGGCGACATTTCTCAGGGATAAATGGTCGTAAAGAGAGCAAAAAAAATACCAAATTGGAGCTAAAAAAAAGGCTGAATGACCCTAGTATTGAATCAGCCAGGATTTTTCAAGCAGATGGACGATTACGAAAAAAAAAATAGAAAATGCTTGACTCGCGCTATTTCTTATGACAGCGCTGAGCGTGATGCTCAAATAAAATCTCCGTCAGATTCTTCAACTAGATATTTCAAGCCACAAAATGCTCTTTTCCCCGAAACGACAATTTTTCACAAAGTTACGACCTTTGAAAAATCACTGTACATTTTTTCAAATTGTTCTGCTCCCTTAATTTTTTTGCTGAGTGTGATTTAAAAGAAATCAATTTGGATGTAAAGTTATTTTATATCGACGTAAAATTTGAAACTTTCAGGTGGACAGATTCCGATTCAACAGAGCGTCTCTGATAAACGTTGGTTTTCTTCGAGTCAAGAACGACTTTGATTACATCGCGATGCACGACGTAGACTTGTTGCCCATTAACGATCGCTTGTCCTACGCCTTTCCCGCCGATGCTCCGTTCCACGTATCGTCGCCTCAACTCCACCCAAGATATCATTATTCGACATTCATAGGGGGAATCCTTCTCATCAGGAGGTAAAGAGAAAAAGTACAATTCACCCATCTCAAAACAATTCGAGAATATTTCAAATTCGATGGTATATTCTTCTTTGGCTTGGAAATGTAAATTGGAAATATCTTGAGAAAATAGTTTTTATTCGCAGAGAACATTTCGAGCTTGTGAATGGAATGTCGAACAAATATTGGGGTTGGGGACTGGAGGATGACGAGTTTTACGTGAGGCTGAAAGAAGTCGCTTTGGTGATCAAGAGGCCCGAAAATATATCGACAGGCACTCACAACACGTTCCGGTAATGATCAACGCGTAATTCTGCCGCAAGAAACGATCGCCTCTTGACGAGACGTATGCTTTTCAGACACATACACGACAAAAATCACCGGAAAAGGGACATGGCCAAGTGTTTCAATCAGCGCGAGATAACGAGAAAGCGCGATCGCCAAACGGGTCTGAACAACGTATCCTACGAGTTGACGCAGCGGATAAACGCGACCATCGCCGACGCCGCTCTCACGATATTCAATATCGAGCTGAAATGCGACAAAACGGTGACTCCCTGGTGCGAGTGCAACAAGATTGACGACTCGATAGGAAAAGAGATTACGAAAGACAAAAAGAAAATTGGCAATTCTAAAGCTTCCGCCGCCCTCTAGCGATTCGCTTGTATCATAGCTATAACATTCATCAATATATCGATATTATCCCGTTAGTTTTCTTTTTTTTATTTACGTAAAAAAAATACAAAAACGAAGTGATACAAACGATGAAACAAAAGTCGGTCGCCTATGCGCGTATCAGTCAGTTTTCGACGCTGTGTGAATAGTTCGCGGACATTTGTCTACGTTATACATTGAAGGATGCCTATTCCTCCGCATTTGATTAAGTCTTACAAATACGTGGATGCTCGGAGAAAAGTTTACGTGGAAGAGTTGCGAAAAATAGTGACAATATCGGGTATCAGCAGCGATCCAAACTCTCACAAGAAATTGTCACTTTTGATCGAGTGGCTGGAAGATCGTTTGAAGGGACTTGGCTTTGACGTGGAGCTCAAGGAAGCGGGAAATTACACGCCGGAGGGATCCACGTCGACGGTATCGAATGTTTTTTTCAAAATCCATTAGTCGATTCAAAGTTTTCGGCAACGCCATCGTTTCCCTAATCCAACTGCATGTCCAACCGTACTTTCAGCTGCAAATACCGCTGTTCGTATTAGGCACGTTGGGACGGAGTGCGAACAAGAAAACTCTTCTGTACTATTGCCACTTGGACGTGGCGGATGTCGCGCGTGATCGATGGAGCAGCGATCCTTTCGAGGTCCTCGAGAGCAATGGGAAATTGTACGGCCGTGGCACAGCGAGGATGAAGGGTCCTTTGCTCTGCTTTCTCCACGCTATCGAGGCTTACAAAGCTCAAGGCTTGGAAGTACCGGTCAATGTGAAAATACTTTGTGGTAAATGAGTTGAGATTACTCGTAAGTAAAATACCTAATATTGATTATTAATAATACATTTTTACGTTCAAAAATCTATTCGAAATTGAAGAAAAGGACATCGAACCAACAATGGACTTTGTTGAACGTATTATTGACAGAATCGATGCGCGAAGCCGGTAGCGTGGGCGTCGACAAGGTTTTGGAAGATTCCAAGGCAGGTTTTTTAGTCGGGATAGACTGTGTACTGATAAACGACGGACACTGGATCAGCAGGAAGGATCCCTGCCTCATTTACGCTTCCCGAGGCGTTTGCTTCTTCGATCTTTGCGTGGAAGGCCCGCGGGACAACTTGCACAGCGGCGCGTACGGTGGAATTTTGTACGAACCGTTCCAGGATGTTTTGTTCATCATAAACGCTCTGGTCGATTATTCGGGCCGCATAAAAGTTCCTGGCTTTTACGACAACGTGGTACAAATTACTCCCGACGAGGAAGACACCTATCACAAACTCAAAGTCGACATTGAGGACTACAGAAAAATCGCTCGTTTGGACAAACTCGCCCACGACGGCGGAGCCAAACGTACGCTCATGAACGTTTGGCGGAATCCCTCGTTCAATTTGCACTTCGTAGATAACAACCTCCAGTCCGAGCGTCCTGTAAAACCAACGATCCCGAAGAAAGTTACCGCCAGATTTTCCATCGGGTAATCGGCTCGCTTTTCTTCGATCCTATATTATTATCGTCCAGCAATTTCGAGACATGAAAAATTACTCGCTTTGACAGCCTCGTACCGCGACAATATCCTGAAAGAGTCTGCAAATTACTTTATCGATACGTCGAGAATGAACTGAGGGCGAGGTGTACACCGAACAACGTTACTTTGATGGGACGAGATCAGATGCATCCGTGGCTGGAGGATTACTTGCACTGGAACTACGAAGCTGCGAAAATCGCGACAAAACAGGTGGGTCGTTCGTTAAGGCGGGACACCACTGTGACCGGTCGAAAAATCGATTTTTTTTTGCATTCTCTCAAAGTATACATATTCAAGAATATGTGAAAAAATGTTCGAGTTAAAATATTGATAATTAACACGAAATGTAGTGAGGACAGGTAGTGCAACGATTTACGTATACTAAAACTTTCGTATTTTCTCGAAACGACTGCGTGACCTGGCCAGAATCACAACTCTAGCTATAATTGTCCGACTTTGAAAAATTGCAGTAGCTATCGTTGTACGTGGCCGTTTTTTCTTCGTTTAGTATTTTTTTAGTCTCCCGAATATAGGTAAAAAATTTCGCCTACACTTTTTTCAACTCCACAATAGTTGGTCTCAGACCAGCCATTGTGGAGTTATCGAGCCGCCCGTTGGATCACATTTTTTCTACAGATGCTCTGTTATTATTCAATACCGTTGTTTATTTTTTATTTTGTTTAAATAAAAAATTACACGAAATAAGTTCAATGTATGCTTAATAACATAACTTTTTTTTCCAAATACAACATAAATAATCTGGCACACAAAAAAATCGGAAAAACGACTCTTTTTCGGCCCGTCACAGTGATGTTCTCCCTTAAGGAGTTTCGGTATAAAAGTCAAAATGTTAAGAAATTGATCAAATTTGGTGATAATGTTCTTCAACATTAAGTGCGAAAACGCACATTTCTTCTCCTTAGTTATCGAGTAATTAAGCATTAAAGCAGATTTCTTATGCCCGCAATGTATACCTACATATATGGAAACGCTATGCTTATACACGTGAACTTTAGTGTTAACGTACTGGATAACTGCGGAAGAAAAATCTGAAAAATTTGTATTGTCTAATTTGGCACTAAAGAATATGTTCACCAAATTTTATAAAATTCTGAACTTTGAAATTTTTTATGTTTTTAACATGGTTTAGCATGGCAACATTGTATCGCCCGTACTGAACATCCTAAAACTTTCAGCATGCGTAGTTTTTTGTTTCTTCGTCCAGTAGCTGGGAAAAAAATAACAAATTCCTTCATCTCGCAGGTTTACAAACAGGACGCAAATTTAACCCGCGAAAGTAACGGATACCCGACGCTCTTGAAACTCCGCAAGGCTCTACCAGGAACGAATATTCTGGTGCTACCACTGATAAATAATGAATCGAATGCGGGCAAGGAAGGTGAAAATATTTCATTGAGTTGTTACATCGAGAGTACGAAGCTACTTACAAGTTATTTACACCACTTGAGCGTTCTTTCGGAAAAAAGTTGATGAAATCGCGGATGAGCTCCCATCGGAAAGCATGCTGTTTTGCTTGTACGATTCGGCAATTCGTCCGCAAAACTTTCGCGCGTCAGTCAATTTATTTGTCGACGGAATTTTTATTCGACAGGAAAGAAAAAGTAAGGACGAAAAAGCAACGGGCGTTAATCTATTTACAACCGCGGACATTTTGAAAAACGACACAATGGACACACTCGATAACTTTCATGCTCATTCTCACAGACACGGAAAAATAAAAGTACGTTTCTTTAAAGGTAAACTCGGGCTTGGGGAAAGCAACGAGAGGTGACAAAATAAAAAGTAAAAATACGAAGAGAACCTAAAGAGAACCTGCAAATTGACGCATGAAATCTTCCGGATTATCGATAATCGGATCGTCGTCGCAGTGATTGCTCTCTTCGAAGATATCTTGAACCGTTCGATAAACGACGCTCTCGTTCGACGTATCGGGCTCGTTGTCCTCGCAGGTTTCCATCCGGACGACATCCGTCGATTCCGTCCCAGGATCAATCGACTTTTCCATACTTTTTGCAATTCGCGAAGCCTCCAAGTTCTCCAGCTCCGCGTTCTTTTTCGTCAACAAGTTTTGCAATCCAATCATCTTCTTTCTGTAATTGTTTGCATTTTTCTCGGCTCTCTCGATGTACTTCGAGGCTTTGTTCAATTTCCAATTGAGCTCTTTGATACGATTGTCCCGTTGACGTATCTGGAATTGTGCATTTTTCACATTCTGCTTTTCCTCGTTGATACTCTTGTTGAGCCTCTTGATCGACTCGTTGGAATCTTTTATCTTGAGCGAAAATTCGTTCAACAGTTGATCCTTACTGTCGTTTCGGCCCTCGCCGTTGCAGGTTTTTGGAGCGATTTTTTGTTGTCTCTTGGATTGGGATCTCGTGTTTACGTGATTCGTCGAGATTGGTGGCTCTTTGAGAACGTTCAATTGGATCGTCAATTTTCGTATAACATCTTCCTGGAATCTGATTTTTTTTCTCAATTCACGACGATCCATCGTATCTTCATTCTCCTCCGGTGATTCGACGGAAAGTTTCACCGAACCCTCGTGATTACCTTCTCGACCATTCGTCACTCTCGTCGGCGACGTTTCCTCCTTTACGTCGACGCTCGAGGTACTCCTTTTTAGTCTCTTCGCGCGTTTACCCTCTTCTTCGTCATTTTCCACTTTGACTACGCAGCCATCCGTCACCGATATAACCGAGGTAACGAGGTTTCTGTATCCTCTGGACAATTCACTGTTGGATTTGTACTTGAAAATTGGTTCAGTACCCAAGCCCTCTACGATCTCGTTCACGTCTTCATCCATTCCCGTCAATTTGATCGTAAATGTCGATACTTTCGTAGCGTTCGTCGCCTCTTTTCCCAGCTTTTCCTCATTCTCCTTGAGCCCGGTTGTTCCGTTGCTCGTCACGAGTCTCTTCTTCGAGTCCTCCGTCCTTTTCAATCTCGATCTTCTTTTTCCATCAGTCGCGTCTCCGGCGGCGGCGATGTTCTCTTGGCTCTGCTTCGCCGAGTTTTCCTTCTTTCCGCTACTCGGAAATTTCGATGCTGATTTTTCCTCCCCGCTACACATTCGCGATGTATCTTTGTCATTGATTTTCTTACTATTCCTCGTATCTCTTCTTTCCGTCGTACTTTTATCGTCACTTTGCGGTTCACCGTCACAAATTGACCGTAACTTTTCCTCGATCTCGTCGAGCTCGCGATCGTCCGAATCCATCCGCGGTTTCTCTTCGGTTTTTATCCGCGTACCCGTGCTGTCAGCTTTATAAGTGCTCCGGCGTTCCTCCCTCATACCGTTTGTGCGCTTCGTTTCTTTGACGCTCGTTTCACTCGTCTCGTCCGAAACTACGATCGTCTCGTGATTCCTGCGTTTTTCCATCGCAATATTTGACGGGCGACGATAACCCGCTCGATCGATCCTCGTGCTCACGTTGCTCGTCGTATAGCTATTGTAAATCGTATTTCGCAACGTTGGCGACGAATTTCGATTTAAAGGATCGTCCAGATATTCGATTATGTAGAGTTCCTCCTCCTCGCCGTTTGCGAGTTTCCTTCGCTTTCTCGGTGATTTTCGCGTCGACGTTACCGTAAATATCGACGGTATCGCGTTTTTCTTCAACTTTATCCTACCGCTCTGCGTTACTGTCCACTGATCCGCCTCGAAGTGTACGTGACAGAGGAACGAATTGTTAGACGGCTCCCAGTCTGCTCTAGACACTCTCTCCGTCCAGATTTTTCTGAGCTTTGAGTTGCGTGGAAAACATTTCATGGTAAAACCCTTCTCGCTGCGATTGTTGCAACCGATGGCTGCGCAGCCTGGCATCTTTGCGCATCGATGATTCTTTCGGTATCCGAACTGCGATTGCTGACGCAAACAAACGTTACAATCCGTTACGCTCTATAGGTACAGCTACGGACAATACATTTTCTGAGAGAAATATCGCGACGACGTCGCTCGTCGAGATATATCGCCAAGAGCGTTGATCAATTTTGTAAAAAATTTGTTGCTCAGTGGAACTAACGGATTCAAATCATGTACCGGTCGGGATTAATTAGTGATTTTATTTATACTTTTCAACACCGTGGCTGGAGACTCGATATATCTCTACGATTTCTCGAGCTGCGCATTACCTCAGGCTGCCGAGAGAGTTCCGCCGATCTTGAAACATTTCATCAAGCGAAGTGTGCAGTTTCTTAAAGCGCGACGAATCGATCCAACCTCATAATGTTTTTAGCGCCTCAACCACGCGTGCATTTGACCAGGACGAGAGCATCGCTTTGTCCAACAATGTGATTCGTATGGTGTAAAATTTCATCGATTAGCTGTAAAATGAAAATAAATGTGTCAAACTATTTGATAAAAAGCGTACCCAACGAGTACAGGAGGGAACCTGTCCTCTCGATTTTTTTGTTTTTTTTTCGAAATATTTACCGCGTCGATAATTTTGCTAGTACGATCGCTACGAGGAACTCTTTCACTGGATACTTTATCAATTATCTCTAGTTTTATTGCCAACCGATCACTTGTTATGAGATAAAAGCTTTTTCTCTTTCAGAAAACAAAACTACGGGAAAACTGCGAGTAACAAAGAGTACAAAAGCTCAAGCGTGCGCCATTTTCCAAGCTGATCGGCCTGGGCAGCGCCACCTGGACGAGACACGCGAGAGGGCGGGAAATTTGCCGGCGTAATTTTTTACTTCCGTACCTTTCCACTGGCGGCGCCACTGCGGTGATTCCCCCACCTTGCGTCCATTCGAATTGAGAGACGACGACGACACGTATAATTTGCGTTTCGCGTGGGTGCGCGCGCGCCAGTGTCGTCAGACTGGAGAGGATCGTCTGTCACAAATGGCAGTGGAATATCCTTCCGATTGTTTGGTTATGATTCGTTAAGTTTTCCAACTTTACGCTCTCGCTTATTTGGTTAACGCGAGGCCGATCCAGAAACGATGGAAACTAAGAGTCAATCGTGAAAATTGTTTTCAAAGAGAAAGTTGACACGCTTTGTTGCTAATGAATATTGTGACAATGGCGCAAGCTCTCAATACCGCTATGAAAGCTATCGATGCAATGAGGAATTTCCAGCACAGCAGCAACAGTTTGACTGATGAAGCTGCAAGGTAGATGAACGAATTATTCGACCAAGTTTCTCCTCTATTTGATTATTTAACATTCATTTTTATCGAGTTATTTAAAAACAATTTTCTCATTGATTGTCGGACGAGTCAATGTAACGATCATGTGAAACTCGAGGTGACGTTTGTCGATACAGAAAAGCGGAAAAAATCGTCTGCTGCACGACGATAGTGGAGAACATGTGCTTGCCAGCTGTAAAAAGTGCGCCGCATTTTTCCCAAGTCCTGAGTCTTTCCATCAAGCGCCTCCTCCAGCTCTGCGACGATCCCGAAGCCGACGTTAGAACGCTGGCCGACGAATGTCTCAACAGGATCATTAGAGTATCGGACGATTCGCATAATTATCCATCCATTTCTCTTATTTGTGAAATATTTTAACTAAGGAACAAAAATTCGCTCAACTATTTCCCTCAATAATTGTCGTTCGTTTGCAGTCAATGGCGGACAGCAATATTATCAAGGTCCAGTTTGCCCTCTACAATATGATAAGTAAAAATGGCTCGGCGAGAAGCTTGCGCGCAGCTCTGTGGCGCTTTGCCCTGCTGAGTCACACTATACGGCCCATAAAGGGAAAGGCGTACGTGTCAAATTTGATGCCTTGTATAGTAGCCGTTAGTCGGAGAAGCGAAGAATCCGTCGTCGAGACCTTGTCGCAATCTTTGCCGCTTATACTGAAGAGTTTGGGACCATTTATGACGGACAAAGATGTCAAGGTAACCAGGCTGGAGAAATGTTTGATCGGTGTACCTCGGAGCTATTCGCGCCCTGACGATAGTACAATTATTTCAGACACTTCTCAAAGCGTTCTATCCAAACCTGTCGTCGTCTCAGGCGGTATTTCGAAGAAGCGCAGCTAGCATGATATTAACAACTTGCTTGTATTGTCGAAAGCCCCGAATTTTCTTGACTTACGTCCTAAGAAATCTCATAGGTAAATCAATTTCGCAAGATTTCATTAATTAACGCAGACAAATTTTTCGCTTCGTTAACAATTGCTGCTCGCTGTGCCCGCGAAAATTTGTGCGTCAAATATCGGAGTGAATAGACGTACGTGTCTTTCAATACAGATACTTTGGTGCCGGTGTCGCAGACCGAGGTCAACAGCCCCCTGGTCATCGGAGTTCTCGGCTGTTTGCGACTATTACTGCCTCACATTAAAGTCCCGCCTGAGCCGGAAATCGAAGCCGAAACTTGTCGAGTCGATTGTCTCGTGCAAATCTACGATCTTTGTCTGTTCTACGCGAAATGGCATTCCGATCACAACATGGTGAACGCAGCACTCGAGACTCTTGCGCAACTTTTACAGTCGTCCGATGACGATCTCGTGACGATTTTAACGTCCGAGGGAGGTATACCGAGCAATAAAATAATTGCGCTGGAGAGTAGCGCGCGTGTGTCGTTGGGACACGCGAGCTCCGTGAACACGACCCTCTCGGGCGAGCGTTCGGAATCCCGGCTTCCACTTTTCGAACCCGATACACCGGAGATTCGGCCGAAAGTTGAAAAATGGATCGAGGACTCTAGCCATACTTTCGGTGAGGTTCAACGATCGCGAAACGATACGCCATCGATGAGTCACGGTGTTTTGGAAATTTCGGACAATCATTCGGAAAGTCAGTACTCGATGAGTACTCCCTCGATCGACAGTAGGTACAAGAGGTCAATTTTTTCGCTACTCTACGCCTATCCCCCTTGTTTCATTGTTCGATTCAGCCATTTGTCAATTTCGCAACTAAATAACGTTGCGGTGATGTTTGAATTCACGCAAAATTCTCTTATCGCTTCGTTTCGCTACTTAAAAGGACCAGCTCCATCTCACATCACTGTATATGGTAGAGCACTAGCAATTATTAGATATGTATTTTTTTATATCAGCGGAAAAATGGTTGTCATTGATGATGAAGTTTCTAATGCAAAACGATCCGAAATACACTATGCGTACGTTGAAAACAAAATTAAGGTATGAAAAAGAGGTGCATTAAATTCAATAAAACAAGTAAGACTTTTGAGGAATCAAATTAAAGTTTACATACTTATATCCGATAGCAAGCTTACAGGGGTAAACCACATTCCATACATTTTCGACGATTTTTAATGAGAATTGAGGGTGTTGAAGGAAATGAGTGGTAAATTCGTATTCAGGGGGTAAAAATACATCGAAACGGAATTAGGAAGAAAAAAATCAAAACCACATTTTTTTCGCACTTGCGCTGAAAAAAGGGTTTTTCGCTCAATCGCCGCACATTTTTTCTGTTTCGATTTGGGATTCTACTCGGTGCTTATTCTCTTCGTTATCGTTTGCTCTAAAAAATGCCGTTTGATTCATTAAGCTCCGACAATTTTTCGATTGTCGGCAGAATTTTAAAGTCGGACCATCGATTTTCGCACATTTTTTCATACTTAAACATCAATTTAGAGTTCGTATTAAAAAGTGTAAAAATACGTATTTAATAGTGTTTAATGTTCTACCATACATGAGTTTCAATAAAATTAAACGCGGACACCAAAGTGATCACTGTCCGCTTCCTTGTCAGTGGTAGATAGTAAAAAAAAAACTAAAAAATGGTTCATCAATCTTTTTCCTTGCGACGAAGGTGATTTGAACGACGGAAGCACCGATCTCGAAACTTCGTTGAATAATTTGACGAGGCTCGAACCGGTGAGCTCGCTCGTGAGTGAAAACGTCGACGGAGAAAGACTTCTGCAAGAAGAGTTGAATTTTTCCGATGACTCGTCGCAAATCACAGTATCCAACATGCGACATGAACGTATGGACATTGGATCTATGAGCGATGTGGACGTACCTCTGATATACGCGTGTCGTTATCTCGCGTCGTCCTTTTTACTCGCGGGAAATCCTGGACAGCTCGTCGCCGACAAGTATTTTCGCGTCAGCGTGAAATCTCTCGCGCTGACCTGCATCGGAAACATTTTGCGCCACTATCCGCAAATTTTATCGGGCACGCTTGCTAAGGATTCGCCGCTGGACGATAATAATCAACAGATGATCGCCGATATTTTACTTTTCTCGGATCATTCGGATCCGCAGATAAGGGGCAATGTCACGATGCTCGTTGGACTTTACCTGGCCGGGGTTTACGCTCGTTGCAAAGGCAGCTACGAGAGAATGAAAAAATTGACGGATCGCTGTCCACGGGCGAAGACTGTGCCACTCCAGAATCTCATTAGTTTGCTAATTAAGGTGAAAAAAAGAAAATGTTTATTTAATTACGAATTTATTCATCAGCTTGGTCAAAGTAATCGAATCTTTTCGACGCGCTGTCCAGGGCTTGGAAGACGATTCGACAACGGCGTGTCGTCAAACTTTGATGTCACTGAACGTATGCCTCACCGATATTCTCGAATCCGAGGACAATCGCCTTGGAATTCCCGTGATGAACAAACTCTTGAATCTAGTCGACAATCCCTACTTTCTCGTTAAAGTACAACTGGCAAAAGTTCTGAGCGAATTGCCGTACATTGCGGTGAAATACATAACCGGAAATTTTGATTTTCAAGATAACGCGATTAAAGTTTTACTCGCGTTGCTGGCGGATTCGGATCCGAGGATACGCATCGCCGCAAGCGAAGCTATTGTTGGGTAAGCGAAAAAATTAAAACTTCCCGCCTCAGGAATTGCTAATTTCTAGTACTCTGATCGGAACGCGGGGTAAAATATTGTCTCATTTTAGAATAATTCCGTCTCTGTACTACCGAGATCCGAGCGAAAACGAAGTAACGAGAAAAGCTTCTCGCTACACGGAAGAATATTTTTCGCCGATAATATCCGATCCACTCGTGACAAGATCTCGGCCCGTCGAGTACAAGCTCATGGTGGAAAGTTTAATCGAGCCGTTCTATTCGTTCTACGTCGAATCGGAAATTCGCGAAAATCGTGAGAAACTCGAGGATGCCCTGTCGATAATAGTGAATCTGTTGACGGAAAAATTGCTGGTGCACACATCGAAATACTTTGCGTACGGTTGCTGCGAGGCTCTGAGTAATTTGAGTCAGGTTTACACGACGACTCTGTATCCCCGTGCTTGGGATTGCACATTGGCGAAGTTGCCCGTGAAACGAGAGACGCGAACGAGCTCGTTGAGTCGTGGAGTGGAGACGAATCAAGTAGTTGGCCTGACGAACGACGTTTTGGCCCCGATCGGAAAGCAACTCTTGTCACTGGCGACTTCGATGCTATCCTCGTCGCCGATTAGCCACGATCTGTCGATTCATCGACACTTGCTTGTACTGGTGGGCAACGTGATCTCGGGTATCGCTCTGAACGTCCCGAGGCCCGGTAGCGGAGGGGATAACGAAAAGAACGGTAATACCGGAGATTCGGCAAATTTGTGGAGCGTTTTCGAGGATAAAGCGTTGAACGATCACTTGGAAATGTTGTTTACTCACGTCGCGAGGCTTTTGAACATATACGTGCACGTTATCGATGGCATACAGCTGGTCCCACCGAGCGCCAAATCTTCGTTGCCCTCCCTACCCACCGCTCAGTCGCTCTCGCCAAGAAAAAAGCCCGCGCCGAACGACAAGACGAAAGAGCGCGAGCGCGGAATCGGTGTTCTCAAAATTGGCAAGGAATTAACCGGCAATTTTTTCCCAATGCCTCACTACATGAAACTCTACGAGATACTGAAACTCGCTCACGCGAATTACACGTCTACACTAGACTCCGAGGCTAGCAAGATGTATATAGCCCTTTTGAACGCGTGTCTCGAAGTATCGTCGCAAATATTGGAGATCGCCGGTAGCCCCGAAGCGAGCAAACACGCCGATGAGATATTGCACTATCTCCAAACGACACTGACCCTGTCGCCAACGACGACCGTGCAGTGCGTTCGACAATTGCTCAAGTGTCTATTCGGCACGAATCTCAGTGCTCGTTGGGCTGAGTTCGAGGCTGGACGAAATCCCGATGGAAGTTCCGATACTCGAAGAGACGACACGAGAAGAGGCTTGTACGCGCAATGCTTTCAAAAACCGGCCAGGCACATGGCGGAGACCGTTAAAGCTATGGGGAACAACTGCAGGGGTGGAAACGAACCGGACGCGGGGTAAGACTTGCCACGAAAAATGAACTTGCGCATGCGAGAAGCGGTTATATTTATCTCGATTGGCTTTCTTTACGCCTCGGATACTTGTATTATTGAAGATAAGTATCGATTCCACGTGTCTCGGGGCTGGACGCTGCGAAGAGCTTAAGGGGCTACATCTACCTAGATGCCCGAAAAAAATTGCCAAGTTTCGATCTTTTTTTCTGGGAAACGGTTGGTGAAAAAAAACGCATTTTTTTAAACGCAAAGGTACATACATTACCACTCAAAAGTTTTGATACACCAGTCGGTATTTCTTGCCGCACTAAAAGTTAGATAGCTGCGTAAAAAAAAAGATAACTAAATTTAACGAATGGCGTTTTAAAGGGAACAGATTGAGGTTTGTTTTGCTTTTTTGAAATATTTTTTATGATTTTTTTTCGAATCGGTACGCACTTTTGTACGTGGCCTTTTTTGGCTATTCTTCGACCATCGAGAATTCGGCGCATAACTTATGGAAATTTGTTTTGTCATTTTTATCCATGATAAACTTGAAAGGGGTAGCAGAAGCACCATTGTTTCTTTTTTGAAAAGTTTCGTACGATTTTTTTTCCGCAAAATTATTTAATTTTTGGCTAAAAAGGACAAATTTTGGAAAATGCAACGTAAATCAAGAACTATAGGGTTTAAGAGGAAATCTCAGAGGTGTAAAAAGTTGCGTAAGTTTATACTGGATCGGTTGGAATTTTTTTTTAAATTTGCCTGTGAGATTTGTTGAAACTATTTTCGCTCGAAACTCTGGTGAGTAGGATGGCTTAACTCGAAAAGTATGGCGTTTGGGACAAAACATCAGGAGGAGAAACTCTTTTATTTTCAGATTTTAAATTTACTTGAATCTTTCAGATTTTTTTTTTGAAATTTTTCCAAAATTATTTTTACAATGTTTCAAAAGCACCAGACGACCTGAAAAAACTGTAAAAAAATTTTGAAACAAAAAAAAATGTCAACGTATTCAAAACGAAGCAGAGCAACATTTTCCCCTCTCCATATTTTGTCTCTAACTTAATAGTTTTCGAGATACGCCAATCAATTGCTCGGACGATTCGCCGAATTTCGACTCAAAAAAATTCGAAAAAAATTTCGAACAAAAAATTCTGAAAAAATTCATGCGAATTTAAAATCGAAAATTAAAAAGTTTCTCCTCCTGATATTTTGTTCTAAACTCCATACTTTCCGAGTTATGCCATCCTACTCAGCAGAGCTTCGAGCGAAAATAGTAAAACAAAAATCTTAAAGGAAAATTCTGGAAAAATTCCAAGCGATCCCGTGTAAACTTACGCAACTTTTTACATCTTTGACGTTTCCTCTTTAACTCTATAGTTCTCGAGTTACGTTCCATTTTCCAAAATTTGTCTTTTTTGCCGAAAATGAAATAACTTTGCCAAAAAAAATCGTACGAAACTTAAAAAAAAAAGAAAATGGAGCTTTTACTACCCATTTCCAATTGATCACTGATAAAAATGATCAAACATTTTTCTACAAGTTATGCGCCCGATTCTCTGGTCGAAAAATAGCCGAAAAACAGTCAAGTACAAAAATGCGTGCCGGGTCGAACAAAAATCATGAAAAATATATCAAAATAGCAAAACAAAGGTGAATTTGTTCTCTTCGAAATGCCGTTCGTTAAATTTTGTCATGTTTGTTCGTTAAGGTTTGCTGGCAGATGATCAAAATTTTTTCGCGACTTTTGGCGGTGGCCTCCGGCTTGAACGGTCCATTCAGCGTTTGAAAACCAAGTGGGTTATTCAAGTTAATAATAAATATGAGGCGTTAACGACTGCCGATTTTTTAAAAATAATTTACTTTTAACATCGTGGCAACGAGTTGAAACTCGAGCATACGAAATCTATGAAAAAAGTCGTCACTATTATACAATGAAGATCGATAAAAAGAAAGTGACATCGTCAACGACCTCTAAATGTTTCTCATTGCATCTTCTGTCAATTTGGGAACAATCTATCAAGTGGTTCTCGAGATATCACGTTAGACGTTGTAGCGCATTCAATTTTAGGAATATTTCAATGAACTTTTCAGGGATTACAGCTAAAAGATGATACTATCGAATAAAAATATTTTTGGAAAATGCAATTTTTTTTACCCACCTAGGTATGTGTAGTCCTGACACACTTTTCCTATTGATTGAATCTCAGAATTTTATTTATCAGTGACATTACGAGAGATCGGCACATAATAAAATGAAAATGAAAATGTACGAGGCAATAATGAGTCTGGAAATTGAAAAGTCGTTAATATTAATTTCATATGGATCGGCACATAATTTAATGAGAATGAAAATGTACGAGGCGATAATGAGTCTGGAAATTGAAAAGTCGTCAATATGAATTTCAGATGGATCGGCTCGATGCGAAGGCGTGAAGATCGTAAATTAGCATCGGTACTGAAGAGTTTCGCGCGTGTGACGACTCAGAAGACGTCGGTCACGTCCTTCATAAAGATCTTCGAGCCAATGGTGATCAAGTCGTTGAAGCAGTACACGACTACCGGTTCGGTCGAGTTTCAGTGTCAAGTGCTGTCCCTGTTGACTCAGCTGGTACAGTTGCACGTGAATTATTGTCTCCTCGACACGGACAAGATATTCATCGGTTTCGTGCTCGATCAGTTCGCCTTTATCGACGAGGCGCAGATACAACGTACCGATAAGCTCCTACCGAAGATCTTCTCGTTTCTCGTGCACCTCTCGTACAAGAACTACCACTCGAAGAACATAATCGACGTGCCAAAGATAATTCAACTGTGCGACGGTCTGATGGCTAGCGGACAACCGCCTACGAGCCATTGCATACCGGCTCTCGTGCCCACGGTCGAGGATATTTTTCTCGCACGTTCCTGCGTAACGACCAAGAGTCCGACCGATCAGCGAGAGCTCGAAACAACTCGCGAGGTGTTGATGTCGACGCTGCTTCGTTTGATCGAGTATCCGCGCGTGATTGCGCTATTGGCGAGATGCGTCGCCGCGTCGCGTTACGAGGAGGACGGCAACGGTGAGGAGAAGTGGCGTAGATGGTCGCGATTATCGACTGACGCGATACTGCCGCTTCTGGCTGCTGGTAGAATACGCGTCGAAGCCAAGAATGCCGATTGCGCACTGATGAAACTCTTTTCCGCCGTATCGCCGACGGTTTTACGACCCGTCGATCCGCTATTGAAGGTACTTTTCACCGTACCACCCGATATCGAGGAGCCTCTCGTCCGCCTCAAACGTTGGCTGGGCATGGTCAATCTCGTTTTGCTCTCCTTGATCTCCTGCGCCAAGGAAGAAACTATGCTCGCGAGATTGTCCGATCTCAGTGTCTACATGACCGATCTCGTGCGCACCCTTGGGCTTTCCGAGAGCGTTTATCCCTCCGCGGATCCACTCAACGCCACGAATCTCCAGACAGTTTCGATAACACCGGAAAATATCTTTGCCTATTTTATATTTCGCGTGGTCGATCTGATCGGCGGAAGGATCCGTTCTCTCCTCGAATCTGTGAATCATCGAGAAACGCTATTGACCAATTTACGATCGTCGTCCGAGGACACGTGTCTCGTTCATCAGTTCGCCTTTTTTCTTCAACTCTGCGTTCACATGTTCGAGTCCGGAAGCCATTGCAAAATTGCGAACGCGGCCATGCAATTGATACGGACGAAGGAGACGGCTAATGTGCCGATTGCGCGGCTCAACTCTGCGATGCTCGATGTCGCGGACACTTGCCCGTTGTTGACTTGCCACTGGGCCTATCTGATGACCCTGTTGGACTACAGCGACGCGAGCTTCTGGTCGGGGATACTGGCGATCGAGGAGGTCGGCTGGACCAGCGCGTTTTCCGATAGCACGGAAAATCGAGGCAAGCTCGTGTTGTCCGGTGAAGGACAACAAGGTTGCGGAGACGCGAGGAGCGGTATAAACAGAAGAATCGTTCGAGAAGCCGGTACGATATTGTTCTGCGATCACGTTTGCGATAATTTGAACGACGCCGAACCGCTCACTTGGCTCTTGGTGAATCACATCGAGGAAACGATAGGCTTGTCGAGCGAGTCGCCGGTGCGCGATTTAGTGACCGCCGCGGTTCACCGTAATCCCGCGGCGAGTGGCTTACTCGTTCAGGCCATAGCCGCTCGTTGTCTCGATCTCACGAGGCCCGCCTTCGTCAAGAGATTGTTGCAGTGCATGGAGGGCGCTCACAATTCTCAAAGCGGCGCCGTTATTCTCGCCCTCGTGCCGCGTTTCCTCGAAACTAAGCATCTCGCGTTATCCCGCATGGCCGCCAAAATAGCGAGCAGACGGGCCGAAATTCTTCTCACCTCGAGTCTCGAGGACGCTAACGAGCAATTGCCGCGCGACGATTTGCTGTGCGTCATGGAGACTCTTCGCGCCACGAAATTGGCCCGCAAGCACAACACTCTGGTCAGCTTGATGAACAAATTGGCCGTGGCGTATTACGATCTCTCGCCGTTGGAGCTCGAACATTGCCGTCCCTTCAATCCGTCCACGGTGAAGAACATACAGCTCGATCGCATGTGGTTCTTCTCCCAAGTGAAATTGCGCTGTTGCAGCGCCTGCGCGAGCTTGGATCTGCCCGAGTCGGCGAAACTGCTGAGCAATCTCGACGTCGAGGAGTGCGACTCGATTCTCGCTGCGAAGGAATTCAATCTGAAAATATTGACCGAGTGCGTGAGGCTGGGCGTACGAATGACCCGGGATAAGTTTCGCGAGAGTCATTTGTTCGGCAGCGCGGAACCAACGGAGCCCTCACCTCTCTACAGATCGGCGAGACGATGTATATTGGAGAAGGTTCGCAGCATGAACGAATTAGTGCCGAAACCGCATCAGATCTACGATCCCTCCAACGCGGAGAACAACGCCAAAGTTTTCAAGTACACGACGAGATTCTCGAATCTCATTGACGACACGATTTATCGCGAAAGCCTATTCACGTTGATTCCATCGGTGACGAGTTACGTGACGAGCCTCGAGACGATGCAGCGATTCCCGAGGAACTCCACGGTCGACAAGTACGACGAGGATTTGGCGAAATTCGCGGTGCTCAGTCTGGAGACCGTTCATTGGATGCTGGAACTTGACGAGAGACGCGCGAGAATTCTCAAGCCTCACGAACTCGAGCTCGGTCTCAATTGCGCCGAGGAGTTGTTGAAGAACGAGAGAATAAGCGGGATATTCGGCGGTGAGACGCGTTACACGTGGATCTGCTCGGTAGCGAAAGCTCTGACGAGGCTGGTCGATCATTGGTCGACCAAGAGCGGAAATCGCCCGAGTGCCCTGGACGAGCGTGGCTTGAGCGACGCTCTGCGCTCCGAGGAAACGAAACACTACGCTCGCGCTTGTCTCGAGATGAGCGCACTCGTCTGTTGGTTGGAGAGCAACGTATCCGGTCAGGCGGAGTCTCAAGGCGTGCCGGATTTCATCTCGAGGAGCCTCGAGAGTCTGATCGTGAGCACGAGCAGGCAATCGCTTGTCAACACTTTTGTCCTGACGCCTCCACTCGCTTGGAAGCACGGCTGGAACGCGATCGCTACCGGGGCGACCAAGTGTCACTTGCCACTGTTGTCGATCGAGTCGAATTTGCTCCAGGAGGTTGAAATCCTTCAGCAATTTATCTACAGGGCTAGCCTGCTCGGTTGGACCTCGAGGCTGCAGTTCGAAGAAATGTGGATGGCGCTTTTGAGCGTGCTGAGCTTCTCTCCGAACGAGAACGATCCGACCGAGGAGGCGCTCAGGAGCCAAGCGACGAGTCTCGCCGTTCAAGCGATCACGCGCCTCTTGATGCAAACGCTATTGCTCCCGTGTCCTGGCAATCCGTGCAACGGCACGCCCATTCGTCATCCCCGCGATCCGCAACTTGCTCTGTACAAGAGAAGCTCGCAGCGATTGCTTCACGTTCAGGATATAATAACGTCCAAGTACGAGCTGCTCGGTAACGCCGGCAGAAGCGGACCGGACGCGACGAGACTCGAGCATCTCTTCGATCGCGGCAACATCGAGAGAAATCCGAGCAACCGTCTCTTCACGTACGGCCAGCTCTCGATACCCTATCTATGGTCGGTGTGCTCCTTGCACGAGGACAAATTGAGTACCTCCGTTATATCGCTGAAGGATCGCCGGGATAGCGCACTGGAGAACGCGAGACTCGATCTAGGCTCTTGTCTGCGTTTTCTCATCGAACTTTATACGCGCTGGATGACGCCAGGCGCTGATACACCACCGAGATTGCTCAACGAGGTCGCAAAGTCACTCCTATCGATATCGGAACTTTTCGTCGAGAGAGCTCAGTTTCAATGGATGCTCGATACTTGCCTGGAAATCTCGAGGACCCACACTATCGAGAACGAAATTTTGCATCATTATCTCGTCGTGGGTATTTGCAAAGCGGCTGCCGTACTCGCTCCACTCGTAAGCCATATCGATCCTTTCTTTTTTACGCGAAAAGTTCGAGATCAGATTTCGTTGAATGTTTTATCTTTCAGGACGTCGAGACGTTGGAAAGGGTGAGGCGATCGATCGATCTGAGCCTCAAATCGAGTTTCTTACCAGCTCGGATAACGGGTCTGCACGGTATGCTGTACCTTCTGCAAAGCGCTATACTGGCCAAGTGCGAGGAAACGATGAACGTCGTTCATCCACTTGCGATAAAGTACATACAGAAGCACATCGAGGTACAAGAAGAGAACGGGTGAGTACTTTTATTTGCGCGTATCGATAGGCGCGTCAACGAGAGTGGATTTGAACTTATTGTTCGCGTCGAAATTCAAGGGTACTCGGCCAGAGCGAGGAACATCAGAGGACAATGTGGGCTCTCGTATTTTTTCTTCTCGAGCACGCCGAGGACACTCCACCGGAAGCGGAAGCTCCCGCAGTTCTAGAACTCGTTCTCACACTAGTCACGTTGCCAAATATTTCGACGGATCTTCATCGAACATTCTTACAGGTACGAACTATTCAACGAAATTCTTTGGAAGTTTTGCAGCAACGGCAGTGTAACCGTAGAAATGTCTTTCAGGGATTGGAAAGGTTGATCGCGACACGGAGCGTGGTTGGACGGGTCGCCGAGCAAATCGTCAAAGTGACGATCGAACGTCTGCGACAAGCGAGCCCGTTGCTCGCCCTGCCGGCCCTTCAGTTGCTCGTGACGTGCATGTACACCGAGTCGGCCGACAGATTCAACCGTCCCGATACCGAGGAGCCTCTTCCCGACATCGAACCCGAAGCTCTCGTACGATCCATCGAGAGAACATCCTCGATATTCGATCGGATAAAGCGCGGCTATCCCACCGAGGTTCGAGTACTCTGCGCCGTTCTTTCCGAACTTCTCGGCGATTTCTTCCCACCATCGGACATTCTCACGAAAGTCATCGGTGAATTTCTGTCGCCCCAACAACCGCATCAGAGGCTCTTGTCCGCCGTTGTCTTCAAGGTATCATCCGAACGTCGTGAACGGAGCGATTCTCGAACGTATCGTTGAGTTTACGATTTTTTTCTTCTCAGGTCTGCGAACGCGTTGCTTGCAACGGAGCCCAACTCGAGCTTTTGCAGGATTGGATCGTATTTAGCTTGCCGAATTTCATTCAGAGCCTGCCACTGGCCATGTCCACTTGGTGTCTCTCGTGCTTCTTCATCAGCGCTTCGACTAATCCCTGGCTGAGAGCTCTGTATCCTTTGAATTTTACCTAAAAACTGACCATTCACTAATGCAGACTTCAAGGTGAACTAGGCGGCATCTTTCATCGGGGAGGGCGGTACAAATCTTGCAAATCCGATCGCCTTATCGCTCATATTTCACTATGTTCTTCCTGATCACGAAAATGTTTAGATTTCCTCACGTTCAATCGAGAATCGGAAAGTACGAGTACGAGGATAAAAAAATTCTCTGCATCGCCGCGTCTGATTTCTACCACAGAGTGAGTAATTGGTCTTTTCCATAGTAATAATTCAACACTTTTCTTCACGTTTATCGAGTATTTTTGCCTCCAGTGAGATCTCGAAGCGTTGTTCTTGTCATCATTTTTGTATTATGTGTGCGCACAGCTGGCCAGTGAGAGTCAGAAGAAGGCCTTCGTCGAGGGTTTCGAGGCTGCGTCAAAGGAGTTGGGAACTCCGTTCAGTGATATACTCGCGTCTTTCTAGACGAGAATCCTTCGTGATCCCTCTATACGTATTCAACGAGGTTTATGAGGAGAACAAAATTACCACAATGGGAATACACGGAAGGGCGTAACAGTGGAAAGATAAGAGGGTAATACACGTTTAGACCACGTTGCGCATCGTTCGTACGAGAGATTCGGCCACTCGTGTATACAATTGTATGTATTGTATATGTATGTAATATTTTATTCATCGTCTATTGGTGTTGATACACGTGCGGGTCAAGACTTGACCACGATGCCAACGACTCAACAGAAAAATAAAAGAAGTATTTTTCAATTATTTACGAGTTTTTTCAGCCGTTTCCATTCTTTTCTCTTGTTTTACATTTTGACTTGAGTTAATTTATAATTATTATATGTTGATTTATAATAATTTTAATTAATACTTGATCGCATCATTGATTCGTTGCACAACGATTTTCTTCATTTTTAATTTTTTTTTCTTCCGTATCTCGACATTGTACCAGAAGAGGCGGAGGGTCGCGTAGTAAATTATCTCGATGAAGGATATAACGCTGGCCCCGAGGAACAAGCCCGCCGCACCGCCGACTGACGCTGGTCGAGTTGATCGCGGAATGAGCCGGCGAGGGAGAAAGTGAAAGAGAGTGAGAGAGATAAAGCGCCACCAAGGAAATTCAAGTAAATTTCAAGCAAATGTACGCGATGAAACAACAACAAAAAAGCGACGCTTTTGAAACTCACTTAGAAAATCGATGAAACCAAATAGGAGTTCGCGACGTATTAATTGTAGTGGAAAGTTCATTTGATAAATGAGAAATGCGTTCGTTGGGGATCCGTCCTTTCTGTAGGGAAATCGAGGAGGACAAAGTCATTATCTATACATGATGCGTTGATCGCTATATTTTTTTAAACTTCGGGTCTCACTTTCCAGTTACAAGTGTTCTCATCGAACCTTGATCAAAATATTCTTTACATTTCGCATGTTCTGAACATTTTTGGAAACACGATAAGAGTATGCGCAAAAATAAATGAGAAGATTATAGAGAACATGGAAGAGGGATTTGCCATTGTTCTCGCTCTAAATTGATTTCTTATTAAAATTGTTCGTTGACTAATATTTGAAATATATGTAATTTGTTTGTTTGTTTGATTTGAGTAAATTAATTAGCCGCGTAGAAATTTTGATGGGGCCCAAATCAGGGCCCGATCAGGTTGCCTGACTGCCCTGGTAGGGCACTAATAAGGCAGCCTGAAAGGGCCCTATTAGGAAATGTAACGTTGTGGCACATATGGACTTGACCCGCGTAGAAATTTCGATGGGGCCCAAATCAGGGCCCGATCAGGTTGCCTGACTGCCCTGGTAGGGCTCTACCCGATTAGAAATTTCTTAGGGTTAGCCTGACCAGGATCAGGCCCTGATCGGGGTGTGATACGGGTAACACCTATTACGGACGCCCTGATCCGGCCCCGATCGGGCCGGAAGTATTCAGGCCCTAAATCAGGCTATACTAAAATGGTCCTACTAAAGCCGTCCCTGATAAGATCCTACTAAGGCTTTCCCCGATAGGCTTCGGTCCGGCCAATGAAGGTTTTCCAAGGTCAGCGATGGAAATAAAAGATGTTTTTCTTACGTTTCGGCCCTCCGGTTCGGGTCCCCTTCAGAAGTTATATTTTTCTCTATAATTTTGTTACACAAATTTTACAAATCACGTTCGAAAGAGTTAGATATACGAAGGTTTTGTGTTATACTTGTGTTATAAAATTGATGTGTCATTTTGTATAACTGTTATGTTAATTCTGTTATGGTCATAGCTATATTGATTTGACATGAATAAGTTCTTGTATTGCGTTAGTTATTCTTATGTGTCGGTGTTTAAAATGCGTGATGCGTGAGAAAGTGGTATATTATAATATGGGGTTATAAAGAGATGAAATATGAGAAATGACTAACCTCGATGTTGTTGATATTTCTGGCTTTTGTGTATATTTGGAAGATTATTTCAAAAGACAGTATTTATGGGAGTAAATACTGTTTTGTTGGAGTATACTCAATAGATATAAGAATGTATCGTTTTTTTAGCGATTTTTGTCATCTGTAATGGATAAATAATTATAGAAAATTTTGTGTTTTATTTGTGAAAATTTAGTAAACGTGATTGATTTGAGAGAAATTTTAATAAAGTATCAAATGACTGTGATGATTACCTATTGAGTAGGATCTTAAAAATAAATTTTTGTCTTCCAAAATACGCAAAAACTCGAAATTTACAGTATTCCGTTACATTTTGAGTTGTGTGATCACAAAAAGTTCGAGAGAAACTCCACTCAGTGGTGTCTTAATTTCATGAAGCTTATTGGAGTCTTTATTCTGCGAATCGGGGGAGAAAGATCCTTTAGGCAGTGACGTGTCAAGAGAAATAAAATTAGTGCGTCATGTTAGGAGTACTTAAAATTAACTTATAATGTCAATAATTTTAAAATTGTTATGTCAGGTAAAGTATTGTAAATTGTTTTAATAGTTATATAATAGAGTTATAGATTGAGCTAAGTTTTTGTATGTCAGTTCTAAAATTTATGGCGTTGGAGTGTGCCTTAATTTAGATCATTTCTAGGATTAGTCTTTTTTTGAGCCAACTTTCATCGTTTAAGATCTTTACATTGTCAAATTGAAAATCATGCTTTTGTTCAATTGCATGTTGTGCTAAGGCTGTGTGTATTGTGGTAGTGTTTTTTAGGCTGTTTTATGCTCTTTTACTCTGGTTCCAAGGTATCTTTTGGTTTGGCCGATATATGTGGCATTGCAGTCTTTACAATCGATTTTGTAAACTATGTTGGATTTTTTGTTGTTATTTATTTTGTCTTTGTTGGAGCCAGTAATCGATAAAATGTTGTGTTTATTGTTTGTGACTAATGTTATGTTGTATTGTTGGAAAAGACGAATTAGTTGATGATGTATGTTTTTTGTGTAAGGAAGATTTATTAGTCTGGAAGAATCGAAATTGTTGTTATTCTTTTTTTTATTGTTTATTGTGGAAAGCCGATGTTTTATTATTTTTTCCGTGAAAGAGTTCGGATAGCAATTTTGTGTCATCGTGTTACTAATGAGTTTGAGATCTTCAACGATCAACTTTTCGTCCACACGGCCGCACACATCTTTGATTCATTTTTCCCCGATAGGGCCCTACCAAGGCTTGCCCTGATAGGTCCTACTAAGGCTTTCCCCGATAGGGCCCTACCAAGGCTTGCTCTGGTAGATGCACATAACCTCTTATTTTCCACATGGAAACGTCGATTTTACAGCATCGTAGCTTCGGAGTTTCGATGCATTCCTGAATTCAATTAAAAAAAAAGATGCTATGGACTGTCACGACAAAAAACGTTATGCAACTCGGATGCGTGTTAGAAGATTTCGGCAGCTTTTTAAGGCGAAGAGAGAGGGAGAGAGAGAGGAATTATTAGGGTGGCCGTTATTTTGGCTTCGGTAAAAAAATTTAACGTCTAGCAAAAAAACTAATCAAGATATTGAAAAAAAATATTTATTAGTCTCATAATATTAATTAAAAAATCTGGAATTGGGTACATTGATTATACATATTAAGAGTTACAGAATATATTATTTTCTGATTTTTTTCCATCAATCACGTACCGCAAATTCGTACCTTTACATGAAATATTACATATGTAATAGCAGTAAGTAGAGTACATTTGTTTACGTCCGGAATTTTTTTTTTGATATTCGGCGACAACTCGAAGAAAAAATTGTATTTGATCTTCATCATAAGTCAATCGATTGTTATAATCGGTGATAAGTTTGATCCCTCGCTCCGCTATATCATTACAGACTCTTATTTTTTTTATCAATTGCGCGCCCATTTGATAACTCTCGTTCGAGCCCCTAACAGATACATCGGTGTCGAGAAAAGTACTATCAATTTTAAATAATTAAAAAAACGCCAAAGTTTCGGAACTAATGAAGAAATCATTGTCTTTATCGAGCAGAAAAGTAAAGTCTGACTGGAAAACCTGATACCGTTTGGAACCGCATCGTAAAATCGAAATAAATTTGCAGAAACGTAAAGATTTCACGTGTTATATTTTTTTTCTATGTCCAACAATGGCAAATCAACTCGCTCGGTAAAAATGAGGGAACGATGCGCCACGACGAAATTTCGAACTATTTGTCTGCACTATATTTTGTATTATCGCCACTACAGTTGTGAAATCTTCTCGCAGGCTGAAGAAAAAAATATCATTTTAAAGTATTCAATACACGATTATTACATTATTATTTCCATAAAAAATCCGCTCCGATAATTAATTGACTGCTTCGATTTCCCGCCACAATGTGGCCAAACCGCCACGTCCGTTTTCAAATTTTCTATTAATTTTTCAATCTGCTCACGACTGTACATAATTGATGCAAAAAAATCAGTAAATAATATATTTTGTACCTCTTAATATGTATAATCAATGTACCAAATTCCAGATTTTTTAATTAATATTATGAGACTAATGAATATTTTAGTGCGGCCATTAAAAATTGCATGTATTTTTAAAAATTAAACTGCTTGGTGGCACGTATTCTCCTTATCCCAGCGCGTCCAAATATTACACAGATTTTTTTTTTCCATATCTTGATTAGTTTTTTTGCTAGACGTTAATTTTTTTTACCGACGTCCAAATAACGGCTAAGTTTCAAAAATGTATAGCTTGATTCGATAAACCTCTTCAATTGTCACAAGGATATTAACTAATTGGTATACTTTATGTGATACAACAAATAATTATAGGAATTCATTTGGTCTCTTATGCCATATCTGGGACCAAGATAATGTTACAGGCACTCGGTAGCATAGAGACAGCGTGCGTAGCTTTGGATAGGTAGGTACGAGGTTCGATTCCCATACAGGCGAAATATTTTCTTCGAACAAAAACATTTCAGCAGGCCAGGGAATGACGAATTATGATACAAAATCATTGTAGTGGAACTGTAAATTAAGTGGTTCATTCCATTTTAGATTTTTGAAATATTATATGGATTTCTTTCTGATCAGGCAACCAGGTCAGGCACAAATGTGACACAACGTTACATCTCCTAGCCCTTTCAGGCTGCCTTATTAGTGCGATACCAGGGCAGTCAGGCAACCTGATCGGGCCCTGATTTGGGTCCCACCAAAATTTCTACGCGGGTAATTGAAATTTTTGAAAAAATCGATTTTTGGGGTTCGAAGGATTGTCAAAGTATGATATTTAGAAAATATTCCCGGAAAACTTCAAGTTGAGCCGTTCAAAATTTAGGGAGCTATGGGCGTTTATAGGTAGGTTCCGCGAATTGGCAAACTGTAAGCGCGTTTTTCTCAAAATGACTCCTTCAAGATCGGTGACTCCAATATCTAAAAAAATACTGCACCGATCAACATCAAATTTGACAAGCTTCTTTTAAATATAAAAAGAATAGAGCTTGAACGAACGAATTTTTCTTTCGCGCATAGTTCGTTTTTGCGGCCATTAGTCTGAAAAGTAATACGTTATTAAATCCTTCGTCCGACTACTCGATAATTTCATGCAAAAACTAAATGCGTTTGATTTCTTTTATTTCGGATGATTTGTTTTCGGGCAGCAGTGGCCAGCACCACACATGTACCACATGTATAAGTATTTTTCAATAGAAAAAATTAAGAAGACACTCGAAACCATACTCTTTAATGCAAGGAATAAAAGATTTTGCAAATCTGCACACGTTTTGTCCAGATAAAATTCACGGAAATTTCTCTTTTTTTTTGGTCAAGAGTTCGGTGGAACCCGTCAAATTCTTTTGAACCACTCAAGCTTAAAAGGGTTCTCATTGTAGAAAGTCGTTCCCCCAGGTACGCTCGAAAATATAATGTGTTGAAAACATATTAGAAACGATCGTAGACAACAATACGTACAGCCCTGCATCACTGATGACCGCTTCTTCGTACGTAGCTGCATCGCAGTTGTGAAGACAATTGCATCTCTTTCCTCCGGAGATGTACACCGCAATGAATTCTTGACGATGCTCACCTATGCAGCGTAGCTGCTCAGCATTGCAAATCGGAATACCGGCTGCAACGTTGTTTCGATCAATTTTCAAATTAATTTCGTAATAACGAGTGGGCAAAAAGTGATTATCATTATCCAATAAATACAGAATACATTTGCATCGTACATGATTTTTATATTTTTACTTTTTCAAGATAAAGGATAGCGAACTCACGCATGGGCCTCGCGTAATGTGGATAACAACCGCACACCTCGCGCATCAATTCGTATTTGCATTCTTGGGTACACATGAACTGACTGTAGACGGGCCACAACTTGAGTGCACCCTCGTCCGGCCTCTGACACTTTCGTTGCTTTATCGACAGGTCCTTTACATCTGATGACGTTTTTATCTCGTTCAGATGTATTTCGATCGTCATGTGGTGGCTCTGGCCAACGAAAACACCTGATTTTTCCGGATCAGGACTCTCGGTCGGATAAAAAGTGCTCATCTATCGAATCAAGTAAAACAGAAGCGAAATTCGCAGCACTTCTTTTTTTCGATGTTTAATGGTTGGAGGAATTTTTTTTTTTGAAAATTTAAGCTTTTGGTCGAAATGAGCGATATATACATTCACATTTTCTCTTCTTTTGCATTGAGTTTCTCTAATGTAATTTAATTTACGGAAAAGCCGCAAAAATGAGATTTCGTTTTGCAGCATTTTTTTTTAATCCGATGGGAAGTTGTTGGCGGATTTTCATAATAGTAGTTTAGCTGAAATTTAGAATTTTGGGGAAAAGGAGAGAGAATAATTGCCAATGATTTTCAAAGTTAGCGTTTGCAGTGGTGAACTTTGATTGACCAGCCGTGGACCCTCGGCGAATGAAAGTAAGGAAGATCACTTGCTATTACGGAATCCGTGAGTATATTCAAGGACTGGACACGATCTCGGTGTGCGTACGTTAACGATGGAAGTTCTTCCGGTACTGGAACTCGCGTCCAATTGTTCTCCATCCAGTATCTACGGAGATGAAAAACACTTGAACACTTGACAAGACTCCGTTATTGTCGTGGGAGATTGCCATTCGTGATTAATGATAATGCGTGACTTACTCGTATGAGGAATATTCACCGACGTATGAGAAAAAAAGAAGGCAAAGGCCACTCTCGGTAACGATCCAAGTTCTCGAGCTCTGGAGAGGGCTGTCGGTTATAACGTCCCGCTTCAAATCCCATAGTACGGTCAACCATTTTTCTGGCGGTACGGCATCGTACATCGGTGTATTAACGAAATCGATATCTTTGGCCGTCGCGAGAAAAGTGAAAAACGCTCTCGCTTCCTTGGTGTCATCGATACCGTGGCTGACGGAAAAAAATCCAGACTACATAACGTTATTCGCTTGCAGTCTATAGACAAATTATTCATTTCGCAGGAGTGAACGTACCGCTGAAAGACCGTGGGGAATTTCGTCCCGTCGTACTTGAGGATGGGGCAGATTAGGAGCGAAGGTTCGGTAATGGAGAATTTTCTGTAGTCGTTGTCGATGACCGATATGACCGCGTCGTTTTGATAACGGTCCCAGAAATTCAGCGATAGCAGAATCAAGGCGATGAGGGCTCCGAGCACGAAGACAACGGCGAGTACTCTTTGCAGAAGACATTCGCGTAACGTTAAAATGAAACGATCGAACACGATTCAGGGCTACGTTGCAGAAATTATGATTTTCTAAATTGACATTATTATTTTCTGAACAAAAACTGTAATCTTCTAAATAAGAATGATATTTTTTTAATTAAAATGATAATTTTCTAAAGAAGAATCACAACTTTATAAATTAAAGTAATAATTTTCTAAATTGAAATTAGCTGAATTGAAATTATAATTTTCTATAAAAAAAATTCCGAATGAAAAAAGAATAAAATGATTGAATCGTACGGATCCAATGATCGATCGGTATAGGATAATCGGTATTAAACGTCACGTTTTTGGAAACTTGTAACTCGAAAATGCTACTACTAATCATCGTTATCAAGATAGGCTTTTCGAGCCAATGGATCGTGTGCCAATAGAATTCCATTAGCGATCTCTCGAACGATCGTCGATGGAAAAAACATTAGTGAAAAAATGTTCGTTCTTTCGAGAAGTAAATAAGTTAAAGAGAATCTTGCCTCTCGAGGGGATGACGATGCGGGGCGGTCAAGTGGTTGAGTCCGTGAACTGTCGACGAGGAAGCGAAATCAACGAAATACTTTCCCGCATCTGACTTGGCTCGGATCTTATCCATACCGACTTGAGGTCGCGACTTCCAAGCGCTCGGTTTCTTGAGAAAAATTCTTTTATCACCCACAAATTCTTTGATCCAACTTTCATCGAGTTTTTTCGGATAAATCTGGATCTCATTTTCCCTCTTCTTTCTTCTGGGCCACGAATTTTTTATTTCCGGCGCTGGCTTTCTCGTGCTCATGGATGCCTTCGTCCTTCTTCTCTTTGGCTATCAATTTCTTTTCAATATTTGAAATTAGCAATTTTATCCAATCGCAATGAACCTTTTTTTTACCGCAGGGCAAAAACTTGTTCGGCTTCCGGCGAGACACTGACCAGATTAGAGAGAAAAAAACATTGTCGCATTTGAATTCCGCAGGGGATTAATTATTCAGCAAACGAAGGGCGATATTTATGCAACGTATAAATTCTGATTTCCGCAGATTGATAAAGCGTGCAACGTGCGCATAATTATCTCACGTTCATCGAGTTCGTTTTTCCCTTTCCGGTTTCTCAGTTTTGTCGGTTATTTGCCTCGCGAATTTCCGACTTAGAAGAAACATCGCTTTGGTGTGTTCCGTCTTTCATCACGCAATGTATATTCAATTAACCGTTCAATATTTTATATTAATCATTACGTTTAGATATTAGTTTTCTGAATGATACGTGCTTGTGAGCCTACAACTTCTCGGCGCTTTACCAAGGTCGACCGATCCTTGTCTGATCTGGCGTTCTATAAAAAAGGGTCTTTACGCTCTTGTCCGGCATAACGCATTCCCGCTACCGAGAGATCCCGGGAAAGGCAATTAGACACTTGTCAGCCAAATGTCCCGATCACTTTTTTACATATTTCTTCATCAACGTAAAAGATTTTCAGTTAACTGCTTGTACGTGATATTTCTGAGTGTATAAGGATTTACGGGAAAACTTCATTCAAATATTGGTGCTTGGTATTTTACCTACGAATTTCGGGGATTTTCGACATTTTCGCACCACTCCCAGTATTGTGAAGCTCTTTTTGCGATTGGTCACAAAGGGACGCGCCCACATACACATGACAAATATTTTCACCCGATTTAAATTAAGGATTTCAAATCATGCCAAATAAGGAATTCCTATCTGTGGACGCGGCGCTTTGATCATTGACGAGAAGAGTTGAACACATTGTCACATTGTAAAAGCCAAACTTTAACACTTAATTCTTAACATTGTTTTACTAGTTTCTCTGTATGAAATTTGTAGATTCCATTCCGTTGTATTTTGCATCCAGCATTCCGTTGTATTTTGAAATATTGAAAATTGTATATTTTGTTCCACATCAGTGTCTAGTCACTTTATTTGTACGAAAACGGTTGCACTCTATTAATTTATAGTGTAACGTGCCCGGCAAGCATCGTCGCCATCACGCGAATCGGAATTTACAAGTCCGAAACAATTATCAAAACCAATTCGCGGTGGTCACAGTACAGCCCATGTAGAGGTTGCCATGAGTTGCCCAATGTTACGATCAGGCCAATATTGGGACCATCGTATAAGCCAACAAAAGAGAAATAATATTGGCCCATTACTGTTCCGCTCTAAACTGAAAACTGGCACAATATCGGCCCATCCCTAAAGCCTGCCCTGGCCCATCTTTAAAAACTAATAAACAGCCGTGATAGTTAAACTAAATTTGCCAATTTAAAAACTGGGGATACTAAAATACTATCAATTCCATTGGCCCAATATTGTTCCGTTATAAATTGAAAACCGGCACAATATCGGCCCATCGTTTAAAACCAATAAACAGGAGTGATAGGTAACTAAATTTGCCAATCCTGAAGCTGGCAATCCTAAAATACTGGCTCTTACATTGGCTCATTATTGTCTCGTTCTAAATTGAAAACCGACACAATATCGGCCCATAGTTAAAACCTATCATGGCCCATCTTTTAAATTCATTAAACAGTCATGATAGATAAACAATATTTGCCAATTTTTAAACTGGTGATGCTAAAGTACTGCCAATTACATTGGCCCATTATTGTTTCGTTATAAATTGAGAACTGGCACAATATCAGCCCATTACTAAAACCAATCCGGGCCCATCTGTTAAATCCAATAAACAGCCGTGATAGTTCATCGAAATTTGCTAATTTAAAAACTGGCAATGCTAAAATACTGGAAATTACATTTAATTAATCTAAGCCCTTTATTGGCTAAGCGGGTCAGACCATACCTGCTTTTATTTTATTTAAGCCTTGGGTTATTCATTATCTGTATATTGTGCCAGAATAGGCAAATAACTGGCACGTCATATATTAATCGTCTATATTTTGTAGTTCAGTTTTTGTAATCAAGTCTTGGCCTATTATTGGCATTTGTGAATAACCAACATAAGTAAGTAAAATATGCCAATTTTGAAACCTGTCGTATACGCAAATCACAATTTATTTCAACGTTATTCCATGAAATATGTATCCATAAGGACCAATCTCGGGCCAATCTTGGCCCGATATAGGTTGAATAGTTATCACGCACCCAATCAAACTCGCGGCCCAATATTCTAGATAGACTAACTTCTAGATAGACCAACTGTGAAGGCCCATCATAGAGCCAGTGGTCAATTTCTATATAGGCCCTTTAAGAGGGCCCACATAGGGCCAAGTGCAATCACCAACATAGGCGCTACAATGAATTAAATCATTGGCCCAATAATTGTTGGCTCTGTTGGCCGATATCGGGCTGTTCTTATCATTTCTACAAAGGCACTTCATTGGGAAATACTCACGGCCCAATATTCTAGAAAGGCTAACTGTGAAGGCCCGTCCCAGGCCCAACGGTCAATCTCTACATGGGCGCAAAATCCTTTTAAAATAAAAAAAAATTCGACCCATTTGGCCACTTTTTCGACAGCGGAAAAATCCCAAAATTTCGAACAGCCGTACCGAAAATTTATGGTTTGACTTTGAATTTGTGCGAAAAATCGAAAAATAATCGCAGCTCGATTAATCAAGCGGCATTTTAAACAGGAAACGATAACAAAGAGAATGAGCACAGAATGCAGTTTTAAATCAGAGCAGACAAGAAATTATCGACGATTCAGTGGGGCCACCTTTTTTGGCAGAGATGGGAAAAAATAAGGATTGTAAATATTTTTTTTTACAAGTTATATCGATGTACGTTGACCCAATGAATACAAATTCACCATTCATTTTTCCCAAAAACCTCAATTTTCATTAAAAATCGTCGATAATGCGCAGAACGTGGTTTACCCTCTTAAGCATGCTATCCGGAAAAAATGGAAAAATATCAAAACTGTAATTCTATCACCCCTTCAACGTGTTACCGGTTACGTTAAAGGATCATCAGTGTGTACAATGTTCAAAGAATCGATTTTTTTGCATTATCCGATAGTATAAACCGTTGTGAACATAGACCTGGCATCGCAAATTAACCTTAAGTAGACAATAGAAAAATGTCTCATTTGAAATTTTAAATGCGTTTTTCTCGAAATGTCATTTTTCAAAACGGTGTAGACTCTCAAAGGAAGAATTTTCAAGCCATCCGTCTCAAATGTTGACACAACATTTTCCACGACATTCTTTATATTGCTATGGAAGCTTTTTTTCAAAATCTTTATATTTTTTTAACGAAAATATACGCTAAATTCGGTAAATTTTTTTTCGAAACGCCGGCTTTTTTCCAATTTCAATTTTTTTCAAACCTCCATAGCAAGATAGAGACGTTCATCGTGATTAATAATCTTTTTAGAAATTTTGTTTCAGATAATATTTACGGCGACAACCGTATACTCCGTGAAGACTGCTTTTTTTCGAAGACATTTTCAACCGTTAAAAAAATGTATTAAAAAAATCAAACTGGTTAGCGTATTTCAACCATCGAAAAAATCGCGGAAATCAGCTATTTTTCGACCCGTTACAGTGTAATAATCTCTTGAATTTAATGCACCCCTTTGAAACGTGCGGAGAGAGGAAGAAAAATTAAGGGGTGGTTAATTTCTTATCACTTTGCATTAGAGGAATTTCCATGTCTGTTTCAGTGAAATCGATGGACTCCTTTCCGGTGAAACTGCAAAATCAGCCCTTAACATGCTTCACTCTAAGGGTGGCTTCCATCCTTTAAAACCGTTTTTCCGCTGATAAAGAGAAATACGTATCCAATAGCTTTAAATGCTCCACCATATACATGAGTTTCAACAAAATCGGAGACTCACCTGTACTGTGAGCACCGCGAATTTGTTTTGATAATTCTTTCGGACTTCTAAATTCCGATACGCGCGATGGCGACGATGCTTGCCGGGCACGTTACACTATAAATTAATAGAGTACAACCGTTTTCGTACAAATAAAATGGCTAGACACTGATGTGGAACAAAATATACAATTTTTAATATTTCAATATACAACGGAATACAGCCATTGAATCTACAAATTTCATACAGAGAAACTAGTAAAACGATGTTCAGAATGAAGTGTTCAAGTTTGGCTTTTATAATGTGACAATGTGTTCGGTCGAATGTTTGGCGACAACTGATTCTTCTCACGTCAAAACTTCAATGATCAAAGCGTCGCATCCACAGATAGGAATTCCTTATTTGGCATGATTCGAAATCCTTAATTTCAATTGGGTGAAAACATTTTTAACGTGTGTGTGGGCGCGTCCCTTTGAGCAATCGCAAAAAGAGCTTTACAATACTGGGAGTGGTGCGAAAATGTCGAAAATCCCCGAAATTCGTAGGTAAAATACCAGGCACCAATATTTGAATGAAGTTTTCCCGTAAATCCTTATACACTCAGAAATATCACGTAGAAGCAGTTAACTGAAAATCTTTTACGTTGATGAAGAAATATGTAAAAAAGTGATCGGGACATTTGGCTGACAAATGTCTAATTGCCTTTCCCGGGATCTCTCGGTATCGGGAATGCGTTATGCCAGACAAGAGCGTTCAGACCCTTTTTTTTTATAGAACGCCAGGTCAGACAAGGATCGGTCGACCTTGGTAAAGCGCCGAGAAGTTGTAGGCTCACAAGCACGTATCATTCAGAAAACTAATATCTAAACGTAATGATTAATATAAAATATTGAACGGTTAATTGAATATACATTGCGTGGTGGAAGACGGAACACACCAAAGCGATGTTTCTTCTAAGTCGGAAATTCGCGAGGCAAATAACCGACAAAACTGAGAAACCGGAAAGGGAAAAACGAACTCGATGTACGTGAGATAATTATGCGCACGTTGCACGCTTTATCAATCCACGGAAATCAGAATTTATACGTTGCATAAATATCGCCCTTCGTTTGCTGAATAATTAATTCCCTGCGGAATTCAAATGCGACAATGTTTTTTTTTTCTCTCTAATCTGATCAGTGTCTCGCCGGAAGCCGAACAAGTTTTTGCCCTGCGGTAAAAAAAAGGTTCATTGCGATTGGATAAAATTGCTAATTTCAAATATTGAAAAGAAATTGATAGCCAAAGAGAAGAAGGACGAAGGCATCCATGAGCACGAGAAAGCCAGCGCCGGAAATAAAAAATTCGTGGCCCAGAAGGAAGAAGAGAGAAAATGAGATCCAGATTTATCCGAAAAAACTCGATGAAAGTTGGATCAAAGAATTTGTGGGTGATAAAAGAATTTTTCTCAAGATACCGAGCGCTTGGAAGTCGCGACCTCAAGTCGGCATGAATAAGATTCGAGCCAAGTCAGATGCGGGAAAGTATTTCGTTGATTTCGCTGCGTCGTCGACAGTTCACGGACTCAACCACTTGACCGCCCCGCATCGTCATCCCCTCGAGAGGCAAGATTCTCTTTAACTTATTTACTTCTCGAAAGAACGAACATTTTTTCACTAATGTTTTTTCCATCGACGATCGTTCGAGAGATCGCTAATGGAATTCTATTGGCACACGATCCATTGGCTCGAAAAGCCTATCTTGATAACGATGATTAGTAGTAACATTTTCGAGTTACAAGTTTCCAAAAACGTGACGTTTAATACCGATTATCCTATACCGACCGATCATTGGATCCGTACGATTCAATCATTTTATTCTTTTTTCATTCGGAATTTTTTTTATAGAAAATTATAATTTCAATTCAGCTAATTTCAATTTAGAAAATTATTACTTTAATTTATAAAGTTGTGATTCTTATTTAGAAAATTATCATTTTAATTAAAAAAAATATCATTCTTATTTAGAAGATTACAGTTTTTGTTCAGAAAATAATAATGTCAATTTAGAAAATCATAATTTCTGCAACGTAGCCCTGAATCGTGTTCGATCTTTTCATTTTAACGTTACGCGAATGTCTTCTGCAAAGAGTACTCGCCGTTATCTTCGTGCTCGGAGCCCTCATCGCCTTGATTCTGCTATCGTTGAATTTCTGGGACCGTTATCAAAACGACGCGGTCATATCGGTCATCGACAACGACTACAGAAAATTCTCCATTACCGAACCTTCGCTCCTAATCTGCCCTATCCTCAAGTACGACGGGAAGAAATTTCCCACGGTCTTTCAGCGGTACGATCACTCCCGCCGAATGAATAATTTGTCTATAGACTGCAAGCGAATAACGTTATGCAGTAAGATTTTTTTTTCCTTCAGCCACGGTATCGATGACACCAAGGAGGCAAGAGCGTTTTTCACTTTTCTCGCGACGGCCAAAGATATCGATTTCGTTAATGCTCCGATGTACGATGCCGTACCGCCGGAAAAATGGTTGACCGTACTATGGGACTTGAAGCGGGACGTTGTAACCAACAGTCCTCTCCAGAGCTCGAGAACGTGGATCGTTACCAAGAGTGGCTTTTGCCTTCTTTTTTTCTCATACGTCGGTGAATATTCCTCATACGAGTGAGTCACGCATTGTCATTAATCATGAATGGCAATCTCCTACGATTATATCGCAGCCTTGTCAATTGTTAAAGTATTTTTCATCTCCGTAGATACTGGATGGAGAACAATTGGACCCGAGTTCCAATACCGGAAGAACTTCCATCGTTAACGTACGAACACCGAGATCATGTCCTCACCTTGAATATACTCACGGATTCCGTAATAGTAAGTGATCTTTCTTACTTCCTTTCGCAGAGGGTCCACGGCTGGTCAATCAAAGTTCACGACTCCAAACGCTAACTTTGAAAATCATTGGCAATTTTTCTCTCTCCTTTTCCCCGGAATTCTACATTTCAGCTAAACTACGTGATATTGAAAATCAGCGAACAATTTCCCGTCGGATTTTAAAAAATATGCTGCAAGGCAAAAAAAACTAGTTTTTTTCGGCTTTTCCATAAATTAAATTGAATTAGCGAAACACGATGCAAAATAAGAGAAAATGTCAATGTACATATCGCTCGTTTTGACCAAAGGCTTAAATTAAAAAAAAAAATTATCCCCAACCAGTAAACATCGAGAAAAAGAACTGCTGCGAATTTCGCTTCTGTTTTGCTTGATCCGATAGATGAGCAATTTTTATCCGACCGAGAGTCCGGATCCCGAAAAGTTAGGTATTGTCGTTGGTCAGAGCCACCACATGACAATCGGAATAAACCCGAAGGAGATAAAAACGTCATCAGATGTAAAGGACCTGTCGATAAAGCAACGAAAGTGTCAGAGGCTGGACGAGGGTGCACTCAAGTTGTGGCCCGTCTACAGTCAGTTCATGTGTGCTCAAGAATGCAAATATGAATTGATGCGCGACGTGTGCGGTTGTTATCCACATTACGCGAGGCCCATGTGTGAGTTCGCTATCGTTAATCCTAGAAGAGTCAATAATATATGAATCATGTACGAGCAAATGTATTGTGTATTTATTGGAGATTGATGATCACTTTTTTCCTACTCGTTGTTACGAAATTCATGAAAATTTCATCGAAACAACGTTGCAGCCGGAATTACGATTTGCAATGCTAAGCAGCTACGCTGCATAGGTAGGCATCGTGCAGAATTCATTGAGGTGTACATCAGCGGGGGAAAGAGATGCAATTGCCTACACAACTGCGATACAGCTACGTACGAGGAGGAGGTCCTCAGTGATGCGGAGTTGTACGTATTGTTGTCAACAATCGTTTCTAATATATTTTTAACACGTTATATTCTCGAGCGTACCTGGGGGAACAATTTTCTACAATGAGAACCCTTTTGAGCTTGAGTGATTTCAAAGAATTTGACGGGTTCCACCGAACTCTTGACCCAAAAAAAAGAGCAATTTCCGTGAATTTTATCTGGAAAAACGTGTGCAGGTTTGCAAAATCTTTTATTCCTTGCATTAAAGAGTATGGTTTCAAGTGTCTTCTTCATTTTTTCTATTGAAAAATACTTATACATGTGGTAGATGTGTGGTGGTGACCACTGCTACCCGAAAACAAATCATCCGCAATACAAGAAATCAAACGCATTTAGTATTGCATGAAATTATCGAGAAGTCGGACAAAGGATTTAATAAAGTATTACTTTTCGGAAAAATGGCCGCAGAAGCAAACTATGCACGAAAGAACAATTTGTTCGTTCAAGCACTACTTTTTTATATGAGAGAAGCTTGTAAAATTTGAACTTGATCGGTGCAGTAATTTTTGAGATATCACCCATGTAGAGATTAACCGTTGGGCCTGGGACGGGCCTTCACAGTTAGCCTTTCTAGAATATTGGACCGTGAGTATTTACCAATGAGGTGCCTTTGTAGAAATGATAAGAACGGCCCGATATCGGCCAACAGAGCCAACAATTATTGGGCCAATGATTTAATTCATTGTAGCGGCAATGTTGGTGATTTCACTTGGCCCTATGTGGGCCCTCTTAAAGGACCTATGTAGAAATTGACCACTGGCTCTATGATGGGCCTTCACAGTTGGTCTATCTAGAAGTTAGTCTATCTACAATATTAGGCCGGAGTTTGTTTGGGTTTGTTTGAGTGCGTGATAAATATTCAACCTATATCGGGCCAAGATTGGCCCGAGATTGGTCCTTATGGATACATATTTCATGGAATAACCTTGAAATAAATTGTGATTTGCGTATATGACAGGTTTCAAGATTGGCATTTTTACTTACTTATGTTGGTTATTTACAAATGCCAATAATAGGCCAAAACTTGATTACAAAAACTGAACTACCAAATATAGTCGATTAATATATGACGTGCCAGTTATTTGCCTATTTTGGCACAATATACAGATAATGAATAACCCAAGGCTTAAATAAAATAAAAGCAGGTATGATCTGACCCACTTAGCCAATAAAGGGCTTAGATTAATTAAATGTAATTTCCAGTATTTTCGCATTGCCAGTTTTAAAATTGGCAAATTTCGATGAACTATAATGGCTGTTTATTGGTTTTAACAGATGGGCCAGGATAATCTTTAGTAATGGGCCGATATTGTGCCGGTTCTCAATTTATAACGGGACAATAATGGGCCAATGTAATTGCTTGTATACTAGCACTACCAGTTTTTAAATTGGCAAATATAGTTCAACCATCACGGCTATTTATTGGTTTTAAACAATGGGCCGATATTGTGCCGGTTTTCAATTTATAACGGAACAATATTGGGCCAATGGAATTGTCAGTATTTTAGTATCCCCAGTTTTTAAATTGGCAAATTTAGTTTAACTATCACAGCTGTTTATTAGTTTTCAAAGATGGGCCAGGACAGGCTTTAGGGATGGGCCGATATTGTGCCAGTTTTCAGTTTAGAGCGAAACAGTAATGGGCCAATATTATTTCTCTTTTGTTGGCTTATACGATGGTCCCAATATTGGCCTGATCGTAACATTGGGCAACTCATGGCAACCTCTACATGGGCGGGTCTATTCAATGGCAAATTCTTCGTCGATTACAAATGTCACTGAGTCTTTGTCGAAAGCGCAAAAATACGCCGGTGAAAGGGGAAACACTTCTTTTTCTACACTTTTGCTGATTTTTTCATAGAATATGAGACTTTCGGGGGAAGTAAAGGGAAAATTCGTATTTAGGAAGTGAACATACATCAATATGGATTTAAAAAAGAAAGATTAAGAATGCCAATGTTTTTCGCCCTTTGACCATAAAAAAAGTTCCTTCACTCAATCGCCGCTCATTCATTATTCGTCACGATTCAAAACTGCGCTCTGCGTGCACTTTTTCGCAATCGTTTGCTCCAACAACTACCGCCGATTGATCGAGCGCCGATTAGTTTACGATTTTTGGCAAAATTTCAAAATCAGACCATAGATTTTGGCGAATTTTTCCATACTCTGAACATCAATTTGGAGTTTGTAGAAATATTTTGAACAAGCATACACATTTTAAATACGAAAAAAAACATTTGCGTTAAGGAATTCGAAGTAAGGGGTGGTTTACCCCCTTAAGCTTGCTATCCGGCAAAAATTCAAAAATACGCGAACTACAATTTCAATCCTCTTCCAAAGTATCACCGGTGTCATTCAATTTCATGCACCCTCATAAGTGTAGGGTGAGTAAAAGAAAAATAGAGGGATGGTTCATCTCTTAATTTTTCTTTTGTTTCAACAAACCCATGGCGGATTTCTCATCGTCTTGTATTAGAAGAGTTTCCCCTTTTGAAAATCTGAAAAATCAGGCCTTGACATGCTTCACTTTAAGGGGCGCGTTCGCTCCTCAGAACCGTTTTCCGCCAATAAAAATATATACCTACCTAATGAATAGTTTTTAACGTTCTACCGTATATTTACACGAGTTTCAATAAAATCCGCCGCGCCAATAATTTTCCCAACGAGATTATACCAGTAGAATAAATTGGGGGAGTGAGCGAAATAGGTGGGTCACGGGATCGATGAATATCAGTGTTCAGGAAACTCGGTAGGCCGCTCGGATACCTACCGAGACCTTGGCGAATTCTGGACAAGTTTCATATCGTCTTACTCCCGGGTCACTATCCGGCGCTGCAACCACAGCGGCGGGATACCGCCGGGTGATTAGACGCAGCGAATCGCAACGCTTTTCCGGCACCCCTTTCTTCGACCGAGCGCGCGGCTAACGGTCTTCTCTCGCTCAACGGTTCTCCGCGGGCTGTTGTCGCTTTAACGGTCTCTTCGACTAGACGTGTTCGGGTCTCTTCGTTTCACTAATCAGTCTTCTTTCATTTCGGGTACAGTTTTAACAACTTACGCAAAGAGACTCGATTTACGCCCGATGCTCTGGTCTATCATTTGCGATCAATCTGCACTTTCTTGTTTCGACGGTGATTGTAACGGTGGAGAAGTCTAATAACGACTGTACCTTTTGATAATATTAAATTATATTTCACCGATAATGAATTAGTTGATGTTATATTTATAATGACCTAGCCCACTTCGGAAACGACATAGCAATATCTCATCAATTTCTTTATTACAAAAAATGAACTTATTAACGGTCTAGAATATTGAATATATTACCCATTTTTAATTGTTATATGGTAAGTATAGTTGATGAAAGTTTTTGTTGCAATACGAACGAGTATATATATATACATACACACGTTCGTATTGGAAGTAACAAAAAATGTTATCATCTATGCTTATCATATAATAATTTAAAATAGGTAATATTGAGCTGTATTAAATATTCTAGACTATTAATAAGTTAATTTTTATGAATAAATTAATAGTATATATATATATATATATATATATATTGCCAGTAAATGGATATCATTTCGATAGTACTGTTCGATATTGTTTAGATGTATTGTTAGCTTTATTCCGATGCCTATTGGACGACTTTTAGATTGCAGTGTTATCTTGGCATTTCTGTGCCTTTAAGAGGATATCTTTTGGATATTTCGATTTGATGACTACGGTAAGTTACCGACAACCGAGAAGAGTTAACCTTTCGTTGTCACTTTGTCAACCATTAAAAGTTGCCGTATAGCTAACTATCGGGCATAAATAAGTTATCTGCCAAGCGGACATAAGTGATACGTTTTGATGACATAAAGGTAACATTTTGCTACCTGGGAGGTAATTATTTTTTTTCCCGTAATCTAATGCCACCTGTTGGTAGAAAATGATACTATATTCAGTCGGTAACTTTTCCCCGTGGATAATAGGTTTACAATATTCGAGAACTGCGTCACCGACGTGACATCGCCGAAGGCGCTTTTCAGCGCTCGGAAACTCTCCTTAAAAATAGCTCGAAAACCACTTTAAAACTGTTTTTCAACTATAAACGAATATGCATGACATTTTTTTAGGTTCAAAGGATTTTTTAAAAGTGTTTCCAACGGGAAACACTTTTAGCGGGATATTTTGAATTTCTCTTGTCACCGTACAACCTAAACGAACCCGAATAATAAAAAAACCCAACTAAACCAAACAGACTTCTCGGAGTATTGCTTAAAGCCACCTGTTTCTCAATGAACTTCTGCAAACGCAAACAAACTCACCAGACATTCCGGAGTATTGTTCAAAGCTATTCGTTCATGAATGCACTTCTGCATCCTAAATGCAAACAAACCTAATCGACTTCTCGAGGTATTGATCAAAGCCACTTGTTTTTCAGAGCGTTTTTAGATTCTCAAGGAAGCCAAAGTGAGTTTCCGGGGTAGTATTCAAAGCCGCTCGTTTCCCCATACGTTTCTGCATCTCCCAAACGAAGCTCTTTCTAAATTTTTTAATAATATACACTCGCGTCTTTCTAGACGAGAATCCTTCGTGATCCCTCTATACGCATTCAACGAGATTTATGAGAAGAACAAAATGTGTATTGTGTGTATTGCATATGCGTGTAATATTTTATTCATCGTCTATCGGTGTTGATACACGTGCTGGTCAAGCCTTGAGCACGATGCCATCGACTCAACGGAAAAATAAAATAAAACTATTATCCAATTATTTACGAGTTTTTCTTCAACCTGTTCCATTTTTTCTCTTGTTTGACAGTTTTACTTGCGTTAATTTGTTATTATCATATGTTAATTTATAATAATTTTTATCAATACTTGATCGCATCATTGATTCTTTGCACAACGATTTTCTTCATTTTCAATTTTTTTTTCTTCTTCCGCATCTCGACCTTGTACCAGAAGAGGCGAAGGGTCGCGTAGTAAATTATCTCGATGAAGGATATAACGCTGGCCCCGAGGAACAAGCCCGCCGCACCGCCGACGGACGCTGGTCGAGTTGATCGCGGAATGAGCCGGCGAGGGAGAAAGTGAAGAGCGTGAGACAGAGAAAGCGCCATTGACGAAATTCAAGTACATTTCGAGCAAATATACGCGATCAACGAGAAGAAAAAAGCGACGCTTTCGAAACTCACTTAGAAAATCGGCGAAACCAAATAGGAGCTCGCGACGTATTAATTGCGGTGGAAAGTCCATGTGATAAATGAGAAATGCGTCTGTTGGTGATCCGTCCTTTCTGCAGGGAAAGCGAAGAAGAAAAATTCGTTGTCTATGAATTATGCGTTGATGTCAATTTTTTTGGATTTTGGGTGTCATTCTCTACCTACAAGTGTTTTCATCGAACCTTGATCAAAATATTCTTTATATTTCGCATGTTTTATACATTTTTGGAAACATAGCAAGAGTATGCGCGAAAATCAATGGGAACATTATCGAGAACATGGGAGAGAAATTTGCCATCGTTCTAGCTCTAAATCGATTTCTCATTAAAATTGTTCGTTCACTTATGTTTGGAGTATTATTTATTTGCGCTTGTTTGATTTGAGTAAATTAATTAGTGGTTACTTAGTTATAAATTAATATCTTATTAAAGCCTTCGTCCGACCACTCGATCATTTCATGCAAAAACTAAACGCGTTTGATTTCTTGTATTTCGCATGATTTATTTCCGAGCAGCAGTGGTCACCGCGAAGGTCGTTTTTCAAACAGCGCTCTGCACGAACTATTGTATCTACCACATTTATAGATATTTTTCAATACAACATTTTTTAAATATACTTGAAACCATACTCTTAAATGCAAAAAAAATTGCAAACGTTCACACGTTTTTCCAAAAAAAAAAATCCTTTTTTTGGGTCAAAAGTTCGGTGTAACCCCTTAAATTCTTTCAAGTCACTCGAGCTTATCAGCAGAGTTCTTATTGTACCAAATCGTTCCTACATTTACGTTCCAAAATATAATGTGTTGAAAATGCACTCAGCGAAAAATTGAAGGCGCAGAAAAATTTCTAAATTTTTTCAGTGATTTTTGAAAGGCCGTGGCTTCGTATATAATGGGCGTAACAGGGAAAAAAGCATTTTGAAGCTTGAATCTCGCGGAGAATTTTTTGCGCACCACGCTCGGCCCTGTCATAAGAAATTGCCCGAGTCAGAAATTTTCGATTTAATTCTTTTTTAATCGTCCATGGGCCTAAAAAATGTTTCCTGGCTGAATCAATGCTGGGGTCTTAGCCTGATTCTTTAGCTTCAATTTGGTATTTCGTTGCTCTCTGTACGACCATTTGTCGCTGAGATATGACCAATTGAATGAAAAGTCAGCTTTTTTCTTTGATCATCGATATCTTATGAACTACTGATCGTGAAGCGAACGGAAGGTGGGTTTCGGAAACTTGAATAAGTCCTCTATAAGTTCCTCTGGGTATTTTAGAGGACATTCTTTCGAAGCTCAATATTGCTTTGAAAAAGTACTAAAAATCGACTTTTTCTGCCGTTTTGGAAAATTCACCACAATTTTACAAATATTACGAAAATTACCAATGTTTCCAGATTTTTTTAGCTCAATACATGCCCAAAGACCCTGTCAATTTTTTAATCGATCGGTTAAACCATTTTTTTTCACCCGAATCGTGAAAGTTGTATAAAAAATTAAAGGAGCACTTTTATTGCCCCTTAAACGTCAATTGATGATGATTAAGATAAAAAAAATTTCGTCATTTTTTTTCACAATTTTGCATGACCTATTTATTAAATGTCAAAGAAAAAAATTCAAAATTTTGAAAAAGGCAAAAATTAGAGCGTTTTTTTCAACAGAAAAATGTGTTGTTTTGAAGAATTCTGTTTCGTTTTATGCCAAAGTTTGGAAGATAAAAAAACTGTTGTATTTCATGACAAAATTTGATAGTTTTGAAAAAAACTGTTTATTTTAAATGCTTGAGAGCTTTCGAAAAAGTATTAGAAAAATCGTATAGCGATGCGTGTATGAAGGGGTGTATGCTTGGGGGTATCAACTTAATTTGATGCAATTAATTTTAACTCGATAAATTATGGAATGCCAACAAAAAAATCGCATCAACACTGAACAGATGATAATTTTATAACATTTTCTACGCATTTTGTAATGAACATTTTTTTTTTACTCAAAATTTTTATGTTTTGATATTTGATGAATAGTTAAGAAAAATAACGGAATGAATTTGTTTCACTCGAGATTTTATGAGTCGTTAATGAAAATTGTGAGAAAAATAACGATTTTTTTTCATCTCAATCATCATTAATTGACGTTTAAGGAGCAATAAAAGTGCTTCTTTCGTTTTTTATAGAACTTCGACGATTCGGGTAAAAAACGGTTTAACCGATCGATTACAAAAAAATTACGTCTTTAGGAATGTATTGAGCTAAAAAAACCTGGAAACATTGGTACTTTTCGTAATATTTGCAAAGTTATGGTGGATTTTCCAAAACGGCAGAAAAAGTAATTTTTCAGTTCTTTTCCAAATCAATATTAAGCTCAAAAAAATGTCCTCTAAGATACCAAAAGGAACTTATGGAGGATTTTTTCAAGTTTCTGAAACCCACAATTTGCTGTACGATAGTTAGTTCATGAGATATCGATGATCAAAGAAAAAAGCTGACTTCATTCAATAGGCTATATCTCAGCAACAAATGGTCGTACAAAGAGCAACAAAATACTAAATTGAAGCTAAAGAATCAGGCTAAAAGACCCCAGCATTGATTCAGCCAAGAAACATTTTTTGCGCTGATGGATGCTTTCGAAAAAAAAAATCGAACATTTTTACTCGCACTATTTCTGGTGTCAGTGCCGAGCGTGATACTCAAAGAAAAATCTCTGCGGGATTCTTGAACTGGAGATTTTAAAGTTCAAAATGCTTTTTTCCCCGATCCGACCATTTTGAACGATGTTACGGAATTAAAAAAATCACTGAAAAAAATTTGCAATTTGTTTGCTCCTTGAATTTCTTTGCTGAGTGTATGTTGTAAACGATTATTGACAACAATACGTACAGGCCCGCATCACTGAGAACGCTTTCCTCGTATGTAGCTGTATCGCAATTGTGAAGGCAATTGCATCTCTTTCCCACGGTGACGTACACGTCGATGATCTTTTGACGATTCTCACCTACGCAGCGCAGCTGCTCAGCATTGCAAACCGGAATTCCGGCTGTCAACGTTGTTTTGATCAATTTTGAAGAATTTCATAATAACGAGTAGGAAAAAAAGGTGATTATCATTATCCAATGGATACAGAATACATTTGCATCATACATGATTCTTATATTTTTACTTTTCCAGGATGACGGATAGCGAACTCACGCATGGGCCTCGCGTAATGTACATAACACCCGCACACCTCGCGCATCAATTCGAATTTGCATTCTTGAGCACACATGAACTGACTGTAGACGGGCCACATCTTGAGTGAACCCTCGTCCGGCCTCTTGCACCTTCGTTGCGTTATCGACAGGGCCTTTACGTCCGCTGACGTTTTTATCTCGTTCGGGTGTATTTCGATCGTCATGTGGTGGCTCTGGCCAATGAGAATACCTGCTTTTCCGGGATCCGGACTCTCGGTCGGATAATAAGTGCTCATCTATCGAATCAAGCAAAACAGAAGCGAAATTCGCAGCTGTCATTTTTTCGATGTTCACTGGTTAGGCGATGATTTTTGTTGAATTTAAACTTTTGGTCAAAATGAGCTATATATATTCAAATTTTCACTTCTTTTGAATTCAATTGCTTTTGTTTAATTTAATTTTTGGAAAAGCCGAAAAAAAACGAGATTTGTGTCGTCTTGCATCATACTTCTCGAAATCCGATTGGACATTGTTCGCTGATTTTGAATATCACGGAGTTTAGCTGGAATTTCGAATTTAAGGGAAAGGGGGAGAGAAAAATTGCCAATGATTTTCAAAGTGAGCGTTTGCAGCTGGGGATTTTGATTGACCAGCTGTGGTCCCTCTGCGGATAGAAGCAAGGAAGATCACTTGCCATTACGGAATCCGTGAGGATATTCAAAGTGTGAACTCGATCTCGCTGCTCGTACGTATACGATGGAAGTTCGTCCGGTACTTGGACTCGGGTCCAATTGTTCTCCATCCAGTATCTACGGAGATGAAAAATACTCAAACGATCGATGAGACTGCATTAAAATCGTAGGGGAATTTAATTGATTATTAAGGAGAGATATACACCGAGGTCGAGGTCGAGGATTTAGAAGCTATGAACATTCCGTCGACCGTAGAGGACCTACACTATGGGCCTGGTATCGATGATTCCATGTAAGTTGACAAATTTCATGATTTATTCATTCCCAAATTTTCAAACGCGTTTTTCTCAAAACCACGTTTTTCAAATCGGTACCCAAAATTTCTCGAAAATCAATGAACCGATTGCCTTGAGGTTTTTTGTGGTTATTCTATAGACCATTATCTATTACTTGTCATAGCATTTTTTTTCCGTTACTTACTTTTTGTTTTATAGGCAAAATAATAACTCATTTTTGGCCCAAAAATCACTATTTATGTTCAAACGTCCGGCATTTTGTCATAAATCGATATTTTCAAAATTGGCTATGACAAGTACTAGATTATAGTATCTAATTTAATAATCTTTTTGGTTTTATTTTCGGATGATTTTTGAAGAAACGCCAGTGGGTACCGTATACGCAGGATTTTTTTACGACGCTCCAAGGATCATAAAATATCCTTGTATATTTTTGATATTTTTAAATAAAGAAAATTAAACATATTTTCGAATGTATATACTTTTAGATAAATAAAACCCCAATCCGAAATTTCAAATAGTTTTCCTTGAAAAAATTCACAAAAATGAGCTTTTTTCCGGCTTTTAGGCGTATATCTCCCCTTAATGATAATGCGCGACCTACTCGTAAGAGGAATATTCACGGACGTATGAGAAAAAAAGAAGGCAAAAGCCATTCTCGGTAACGACCCAAGCTCTCGAGTTCTGGAGATGACTGTCGGTTATAACGTCCCGCTTCAAATCCCACAGTACGGACAACCATTTTTCCGGCGGTACGGCGTCGTACATCGGCGTATTAACGAAATCAGTATATTTGGCTTTGGCGAGAAAAGCGAAAAATGCTCTTGCCTCCTTGGTGTCATTGATACCGTGGCTGAAGACAAATAATCCAGACTGTACATAATGTTATTAGCTTGCAGTCTATGGACAAATTATTCGTTTCGCAGGAGTGATCGTACCGCTGAAAAACCGAGGGGAATTTTTTACTATCGTACTTGATGATGGGGCAGATTAGGAGCGAAGGTTCGGTAATGGAGAATTTTCTGTAGTCGTTGTCGAGGACCGATATGACCGCGTCGTTTTGATAACGGTCCCAGAAATTCAGGGATAGCAGAATCAAGGCGGCGAGGGCTCCGAGCACGAAGATAACGGCGAGTACTCTTCGCAAAAAATATTCGCGTCATGTTAAAATTAAACGATCGACCACGATTCGGGGCTACGAACAAGAAATTATCATTTTCTAAATTGAAATTATAACCTTCTAATTAGAATTATAATTTCTTTAATTAAAATTATTTTTTTACAACTGTCATTATGATTTTCTAAATAAAAATTGTAATCTTCTAAATAAAAATTATTTTTGAAATAAAAATAATAATTTTCTAAATAAAAAATATAATCTTCCAAATAAAAATGATATTCTTCTAAATTATAATTTTCCTAATAAAAATAATAACTTTATCGATAAAAATAATAATTTGCTAAATGGAATGCTTTGAGTGAAACCAAATTTTTTTTTCGGAAAAATGAATTTTTTTTCGAAGTTCTGGTTGCCCCCGCAAGAGTGCTGTTGAATAGCTTTACAACTTTTTTTCATCAGACAAATATTTACAACGTTACACTCGAGACAGTTTTATGAAGTTGCCCCCTACCACGCTGAAGGAAAAAAAATCGTAACTAAGGACCGAACTATCGATGGAAAGTACATAGGACTCCAGAACTATGCAAGTAGCAACTAGAACTGATTTTCATTTATTACCTCCAACTGAGCAGTAGATTGATGGCACGATGGAATGCTCTAAGTGAAAGCAATTTTTTTTTTTTTTCGGAAAAATGAATTTTTTTTTGGAGTTCTGGTTGCCCTCTCAAGAGTTCTGTTAAATAGCTTTACAACTTTTGTTGATCAAACAAATATTTACAACGGTACACTCGAGAACGTTTTATGAAGTTGCCCCCCACCCCCCTGACGAAAAAAAAATCGTAACTAAGAACCGAACTATCGATGAAATGTACATAGAACTCCAGAACTATGACAAATGGCAACTAGAACTGATTTCCATTTATTACCTCCAAGTGAGCAGTAGGTTGATGGCACGATGGAATGCTCTGAGTGAAACCAATTTTTTTTTTTTCGGAAAAATGAATTTTTTTTCGGAGTACTGGTTGCCCCCGTAAGAGTTCTGTTAAATAGCTTTACAACTTTTTTCGATCAGACAAATATTTACAACGGTACACTCGAGAAAGTTTCATGAAGTCGCCCCCCACCCCCCCTGACGGAAAAAAATCGTAACTAAGAACCCAACTATCGATGAAAAGTACATAGAACTCCAGAACTATGCAAGTGAAAATCTAAATCTAAATTGAAATGATAATTTTCTAAATAAACATTTAGAAAAATATTTAAAAATTATTAATTATTATTATTATTATTATTATTATTAATTTTATAATAATTTCATTAAATCTAAAATCTAAATTGAAATGATAATTTTCTAAATAAACATTTAGAATATTATTTAAAAATTATTAATTATTATTATTATTAATTTTATAATAATTTAATTAAATCTAAAATCTAAATTGAAATGATAATTTTCTAAATAAACATTTCCAAACGAAAAAATGCTTGAATCATGCGGATCCAATGGTCGATCGGTAATAAACCATACACGTAAACAGATTACATGTTTACATTTCGTAAAGATGTCATCTGAAAATGTTACTGATAAGTATCGTTATCAAGATAGGTCTTTCGAGCTAATGGACCGTGTACAAATAGAATGAAAAAACCATTAGTGAAAAAAATGTGCGTTTTTTTCGGGAAGTAAAAAAGTTAAATAGAATCTTGCCTCTCGAAGGGATGACGATGCGGGGCAGTCAGGTGATTGAATCCATGAACTGTCGACGAGGCAGTGAAATCAACTAAATACTTTCCCATATCTGTCTTGGCTCGGATCTTATCCATACCCACATGAGGTATCGACTTCCAAGCGCTCGGTTTCTTGACAAATATTCTTTTGTCACCCACAAATTCGCTCATCCAATTTTTGTCGAGTTCTTTCGGATACATCTGGATCTCATTTTCTCTCTCTTTTCTTCTGAGCCACCAATTATTTATTTCCGGCACTGGCTTTCTCGCGCTCGTGGATGCCATCGTCCTTCTTCTCTTTGGCTATCAATTTCTTTTCGATATTCTGAATTAGCAATTTTATCCAATCGCAAGGAATCTTTTTTTACCACAGCGCGAAAACTTGCTCGACTTCCCGCGAGCGACTGACCAGATTGGAGAAAAAAAAAATTGTCGCATTTGAATTCCGCAGTGAATTAATTATTCAGCAAACGAGGGGCGATATTTATGCAACGTATAATTTCCGTTTTCCGCGGGTTGATAAAGCGTGCAACGCGCGCGTAATTATCTCACGTTCATCGAGTTCGTTTCTCCCTTTCCGGTTTCTCAGTTTTGTCGATTATTTGCCTCGCGAATTTCCGACTTACAAGGAACATCGCTTTGGTGTCCGCCTTCGATTTTGTTGAAACTCTTGTATATGTTAGAGCACCCAAAGCTTGGATGCGTATTTTTTTTATGAACGGAAAAACGGTTTTAAAGGGTGGAAGCACCCCTTAGAGTGAAGCATGTCAAGGGCGGATTTTGCAGTTTCACTCGTGAGCCATCCACCCATTACACTGAAACAATAATGGAAATTATTCGAATGCCAAGTGATCAGAAATTAACCACCCCTTTATTTTTCTTCCTCTCAGCCCACGTTTGAAAGGGGTGCATTCAATTTAACGTAACGGGTAACACTTTGAACGGACGATAGAATCAAAGTTTACCTATTTTTGCATTTTTTTCAGATGGCAAGCTTAAGGGGGTAAGTTCTGTACGTTCTCGATGATGTTTAATCAAAATTGAGGGTTTTGAGGGAAATTAATGGTGAATTTATACTCAGGGGGTGAAAATACGTCGGAATGGATTTGTAAAGAAGTATTTAAACTTCACACTTTTTCCCATCTTGGCCAAAAATAAGTGGCTCTACTGAATCGTTGATCATTCATTTTCTGCTTTGATTTAAAACTCTACTCTATGCTCACTCTCTTCGTTATCGTTTGCTGATTAAAATGCCGCTTGGGTCATCGAGCTACGATTAGTTTTCGATTTTTGGCAGAATTTCAAAGTCAGACCATAAATTTTCGCGAATATTTCCATACTTTGCTTCTTTTTCGGACATTCTCTAAGTCTACCAAAGTCCTTTTTAAAACCCCCAATGAGTTTATGTCACTCAAATAGGACCGACGGTACAGCTGTTTGAAATTTTGGGATTTTTCCGCTATCGAAAAAAATGGACAAATGGATCGACTTTTTTTTCGACTTTAATACTATTTTCAGGGTATATTTGATCGAAAATTCTTCGTCCATTATCAATGTCACTGAATTTTGGTCGAAAGCGCAAAACTACGCCGGCGAAACGAGAAAAAGTCTTTTTTTCCATGCTTCTGCTGATTTTTTATAGAAAATGAGAGTTTCGAGGGAATCAAATGGTAAATTGGTATTCAAGATGTAAACATACACATATATGGATTCAGAACGAGAAGGTAAAAAATGCAAATTGATTTCCGCTCTTTCACCATAAAAAAATGTTCCTTCACTCAATCGCCACTCATTCATTATTCGTTTCAATTTAAAACTGCGCTCTTTGCGCTCTTTGCAACCGTTTGCATCGAGCTTCGATTATTTTTCGAATTTGGCAGAATTTTTAAATCAGACCATAGATTTTGGCGACTTTTTCCATACTCTAAGCATCAGTTTGTTTGGGTTTGTAGAAATATTTTGAATGAGCATACACCTTTTAGATACGACAAAAAAAATTGCGCTAAGGAACTTGAAGTAAGGGGTGGTTTACCCCCCATAAGCTTGCTACCCGGAAAAAATGCAAAAATACGTAAACTTTAACTTTAATCCTCTGTCAAAGTATCACCCGTGTCATTTAATTTCATGCACCTCTTATAAGTGTGGGGTGCGAGAATAAAAAGGGTTGGTTCATCCCTTATTTTTTTTTGTTTTAACAAACTCATAGTGAATTTCTCATCGTTTTGTATTAGAAGAATTTCTGTTTTCGGAAACCTGCAAAATCAACCCTTGACATGGTTCACTCTAAGGGGTGCTTTCACCCCTCCAAAACGTTTTCCACCGATAAAAATAAATACCTACCTAATAGTTTATAACCTGCTACCGTATATTTACACGAGTTCTAATAAAATGGAAGGCGGACACGAAAGTGATGTTCTTTGTTAGCAGCCGCGGCGCCAATAACTTTCCCAACGAGATTATACCAGTAGAATAAATTGGCGGCGCGAATTCGTGGAGGAGTGAGGGAAACAGGTGGGTCGCGGGATCGATGAGTATCCGGAATAAGAGAACCCTCGTATCAAGGTTGCATTGTGTTGGCGTTACAACGAGAGAGTGCTTTGCTAACTTTATATTACTTTAGCGGAAAAACGCTGCCGGCTGTAACGATTATTGATCGAAATACACGTGAAATTGTCTTTTCAAATATTTAACCATTCGAATGGAAGATAAGGAAGCTCCTAAACTTGCTTTTTCCTCATCGGCAATCGTCCATCCACTTTTTTATCTGTGGTTTTATTTTCACATCGCTTCTACGGTATTTTTTGTGCATCGTTTTTTTCCTTCCACTTTCAATTTATTTCCAACGTTCCCTTTGTATTTCCTTTCGAGGTTCAACGAGCCCATTCCGTCTTTCGCTCGTATCCCACGCTTGTCTCTTCACTATTCTCAGCTCCTGACTACCCAAACAAATACAAACAACACCAAACAGACTCCCCGGGGTATTGCTCAACGTCGCTTGTTTCCCAATGCACTTTTACATCCCAAACCCAAACAAATCCGGACAATCCCAGGAAAAAAAAAACCCTAATGATGCCAAACAGACTTCCCGGAGTGTCGCTTAAAGCCGACTGTCTCCCAATGAACTTTTGGATCCCAAATTCAAACAAACTCAAACAGACTTCCCAGAGTATTGCTTGAAGCTACCTCTTTCCCAATTAACCATCCCAAATCCAAAACGACCCAAACAGGCGTCCCGGAATATTGCTCAAAGCCATTCGTTTATGAATGCACTTCTGCATCCCAAACCCAAATAAACCCAATCGGACTTCTCGAGGTATTGATCGAAGCTACTTATTTCTCGATGCACTTCTACATCCCAAACAGACTTTTCGGGGTAGTGCTCAAAACGACTCGTGTCCCCTTGCATTTCTTCATCCTTAAGGGGTCTTCTCACTTTAGACGCTAAAAAGGCTGTTTTCATGAATTTTTTTATAGCTTTATATTATAGATATTGATATAAAAGTTGTTGCACTTCATAAATACACTTTCGAAATACATTTTGAAAAAAAAGTTATTTATTTGAGTCACTGTTTATAAACAAAAATGGTAGTTAAAAAATGATGTAAAAAATTGTAGGTCTGCGCTGTTGATGAAATTTCGGAGATGGATCATCCGAAACAAAAAAATCAAACGGTTTTAGATTCAGCATGTTAGTAGCTATAGCGCATATCATACTATTTTTTATGTGTGCAAAAATAACAAAATGACGGACATTTTTCGGAAAAACAAAAAAAACGTTTTTTTCACCGTTTTTGGCAAAAAAAAAAGTAAATATCAAAGTTTAAAAAAATCCTTGATATGCGCTATAGCTATACGTGTGAAGAACATGTGGTAAACATTTCATAAAGATCGGGTCACTAGTTTTGAAGATTATATCAACAAGCCGTCGAAAAACGTTGTTTTGAGAAAAACGCGTTTCAAGTTTGTTTGGGTTACATAAAAACATTTAAAAAATTGTAATGTATTTCGAAAGTGTATTTATTAAGTGTAAAAACTTTTATATCAATATCTATATATAATATAAACCTTTTTTTTAAGGGGTTACCCCCACTTGCGATTTTGAAATGAACGATTTTTTTTTATTGCATTTTTTTGAAGCATAAGTATCTGAGAATATGTCCTGAAAATTTCAAGTCGATCCGAACAAAATTGACTGAGATATGAGCGGTGAAAGAGAAGAATCCGCGTTGAAAGAGCGTTGAAAGAGAAACTTTAAACGCTTTTTTCTCAAAATGGCATTTCTGAAGTCGGTGACCAAGATTACTCGAACACTAATGAACCGATCTTCTTGAAATTTTGCAGGCTTATTTAATACATAAAAATGTAGTCTTTAATCGTTCGATTTTTTTTCGAAAAATTGGCCGTTTTGTAGCCAAAAAACGGCCGTTTTTTTTCGTTAAGATCGAACCATTAACTTTGACAGTTCGCCATTTTGTAAAAAATGAATATTTTTTAAAATCCTTCGATTTAAGACTAGTTTATACTTATATTTGACTAAACCCATCCGAATTTTTTTTTCCGATGATCCACTTCGCCGCAATGTTGGTCACCGCAAACCGTGTATATAAAAACATTATTTCATTGACGGCCATTCGCCACTAAACAATGTAATATTTTTCAATAAAAAAATTACTGAAAGTTCTTCAAGATGTGTTCTTTAAGATGGTATATTGATTGATTAAAAAAGTTTTGTAGTTTTCTTTAAAAAAATTTATGAAAAAGGCCTTTTTTTGCGCTACAAGTGGGGGTAACGCCTTAAATAATGAAAATCGCCTTTTTTTAGCGTCTAAAGTGTGAAGACCCCTTAACAAATCCACATGTTTTTTTTCTTCGTTCCATCTTTCCCGAATTATTTTTCAAAACTGTCTGTTTTCGAGATACGCGTAAACGCGAATATTTCCCTTGGCCTCTCTCGTCCCTGTGTCTCGCTCGCAGGAGCTCGGTCCGTCGATTCGCGACTCCTCCGTAGCACATCGGCGAGGCAAAATGTGCAGTAGAAACGGCGAGGATATTTACACGCGAGCGGAACGATGCGACGGGACGGGTTGGAATTCCCCGTTGGCCTTAACGACACCTGTTCCGCGGAAGTATGCAAAAGTGGACGAAAAATAGAAAAAGAAAAAGCGGAAGGCGTAAGAATGATTGCGGGAGCGGGTGGTTGGTCATCGGGCGCGCTACACGTGCTGTGCGCGGATACCCATCGATCTTTTCGCGAGAATACTGCACGTGGGGAGTACACGAGAAATCGCTACGCGCCGGATATTGAGCCAGTGCGAGAGAGGGCGACCGGAAAAAAACCTAAATATATATAGGTCAGCGTAACTAAATACTTTCGTTAAGCAGAGACTAAGAATAAAAACAACAACAATCGTATTGAAACTAAGAATAAAAACAACAACAATTGGATTGTACCACGCGTACGAGAGTGACGATAAAGACAACAGGAATCGTGATGACGACCCAAACAAACTCAAAGGAAAATAAGAGAAGCGACCCAAGCGACAACAATCGTATTGATATCGCAAACACACTCAAACGAAATAAGAAAAGGAACTCAAACAACAATAATCGTACTGATAACCCGAACAAACCCGAATAAAAATAAGAAGAGCGATTCAAATGACAACAATTGTATTGATAACCCAAGCAAACCCAAAATAAAATAAAAGCAGCAATGCAAACCATAATAATCGCATCGATAACCGAACACACACTCAAACAAAAATGAGAAAGACGACGAAAACAATAACAGTCATATTGATAACTCAAACAAACTGAAATACGATATGCCAAACGATATAAACATTGACAACTGTATTGATGACTCAAACAAACAAACGGAAACAACCAAAATAAGAAAGCGCCAAAAACAACAACAATCGCATTGATAACCCAAACTATAGGAAGAAAACCGACCCAAAGAATAACAGTCATATTAATAACCCAAACAAATCCAATAAAAAGGCGAAAAATCAATATTGACAGCCCGAACAAACCGAAAGATACCCAAATAAAATAAGAAAAGCAATTAACGCCGAAAATGATATTGATAACCCAAACAAATAAAAAACAATGTTGATAACCAAAACAAATCCAAACAAAATAATAAATGCAACGCATAAAATAATAATCGTATTGATAACCCAAACAAACAAACCTAAACAAAATAAGCAAAGCAACGGGAGCATAAAAAATGATATTGCTAAGCCAAACAAACCCAAAATAAAAAATAAGAATAGCGACGACGGAGGGTCATTCTCATTGTCAGAGGAAAAGTTGCGAAAACGCGATATCGATGGAGTTCGCGAACGAAGCGCGCATTACTCGTATGACACGATGAAAGAATCCGTCGAGTCAGCGAACGCGAGTTCGCTCGTACATTTAATCGCTGCTCTCTTTTTTTTTTCTTTCTTCAAAATACGTATCTGACAGCGTCGAATGATCGAGGACGTTCGCTGCAGCAGCGAAATCGTTCGCGGGCCTCGCGTTTTTTTTCATTTTCCTTTTGTTTCGCCACCGCGGCCACCGTGTGCCAACATCGATGAAGCGATAGCGCTGCCACGAGCTGAGAGGAAGAACGCGAAAAGGCTGTTGCTTCGACGACGCCTCGTGGCTCCGAAAAATCGGCCTTCGATGTAAAATCCCTCGTGGATCGTGGGCCCACACGGAGCAAAGACGAATTTCTCGTCCCGAAATTGTTCACTCGAGTCGCTTGATTTCCAGAGCGAACGTGCAGAAAGGATCGTCATGGACGAGGATACGGTTCGTCCGAGCATATTCGGGGGCCTCTGCTGTTACGAGATAAAGATGGGCGAATTTTAATACCGGACAGTATTAAGGGGGGAGATAATGTCAGGCGAGGAAAAAATGGCTGATTTTCATGATTTCTTTAAAAGGACAGATTCCTTCACCATTTTTGAGACTCAAGGTATGTTTTATTATTACTTTTGGCTGGTACATGGTTATTTAAAAATTAAGCTTTGAAAATGGCGGAGGTATGCCGCGGTCTTCCAAACGGGTTGCAGCGGATGTTGTCAGACGGTGTGATACGTAACGTCGGCGGGATTGATCGGAAAAAAATCAACGTTTTTTCTTTCATTAAGGGGGGATTGTTTTTTTCGCAAAATTTACCGCTTTTTGGGAATTTTTTTGTGAAGAAAGTATACAACGGAAATCTTGTGAAACTTGGCATATAGTTTTATTGATTTGTTTACTACATACAAAAAATTTTTTAAACAATTTCATAAAAAAATCCGCCTCCCACCCCCCTCGACGCGCGATGGTCCTTTTTTGATGGTGTGCACGATTACAGCCTTCACGTTCATCCTGCAACAAAAACCCAAAAAGCATTTTACTTTAGACACATATAGCTATCGTTCGATGAAGGGGAAAAAAAAAATTGACGATTTGGTGACGTTTTGAACTTGAAGTATCGATTTTTCGAAAAAAATTGATCGATTTTTTGTTATAAATAAAAAACTATTAAACGTATTGCTTTTATGCTTCATCAAACGATAAAAGGATGTCAGCTGAGCATTCTGTCCGACTTTGAAGGCAATCGGTTGAATAGTTTTTGAGAAATCGTGCACACCATCAAAAAAGGACCATCGAGCGTCGCGGGGGGTGGGAGGCGGATTTTTTGATGAAATTGTTTAAACATTTTTTTGTATGTAGTAAACAGATCAATAACACTATACGCCAAGTTTCACAAGTTTTCCGTTGTATACTTTCTTCACAAAAAAATTCCCAAAAAGCGGTAAATTTTGCGAAAAAAAAAGACAATCCCCCCTTAAGGCCTTAGACCACTAGAGGCCACTAGAGGCCGAAAAATAGCCTTTTTGGGGATTTTTTTTCAGGAAAACTACAAAATAAATCGAGATTACAAAAAAGGGTGTTTATCATAGATATCAGTAACTGTATACAATAATTTTTTTTAAGCGATTAATT
>OY723393.1:39502972-39680472 GCA_963210295.1 Ophion ellenae
TCGTAAAATGTCTCATAATAATAAAACAACGCACAGCTTTGGGACAACGAATCCAACCACTCTGAAAAAAATAGGTGTTACTGTACACACTTCAGAGTATTTTCTGGATTTTTTTGAAAAAAATCAAAAGTGACATATCGACCGAAAAAAAATATTTTTGTATAATTTTGGTGAAAATGGGCATTCCGTTAACTCGAAAAATTCAAAACAATTTTTTTTCACAAAGTTCATGTAAAATTGCAAATTTTTTGTCTCAAACATTTTTCTGTTAAATCGAATGCTCACGAGATATAACGGTATTTTGAAAAATTTTAAACTGGAGAACTCGAGAAAATGCGATCTAAAAATTTTCAAAAAATTTACACTGTTTTTTTCATACAATTAAATAATTTTAAAAAATTTCAATTTTTTTGAGAGTGAACAACTTTTTGACCGTTCGAAATGGTATGGAACGCCTCATATACGTTCAACAATATGTTTCATTTTCCTCATTTAAAAATATAAAAAATATACAAGGATATTGTATGATCCTTGGAGTGTCGTAAAAAAATCTGCGTATACGATACCCACTGGCGTTTCTTAAAAAATCATCTGAAAAAAAAAACAAAAAGATTATTAAATTAGATACTTTAACCTAGTACTTGTCATAGCCGATTTTGAAAATATCGATTTATGACAAAATGGCGGACGTTTGAACATAAATAGTGATTTTTGGGCCAAAAATTAGTTATTATTTTACCTATAAAACAAAAACTAAGTAACGGAAAAATCCTATGACAAGTACTAGATAATGGTGTATAGAATAACCACAAAAAACCTCAAGGCAATCGGTTCATTGGTTTTCGAGAAATTTTGGCTACCGATTTGAAAAACGTGGTTTTGAGAAAAACGCGTCTGAAAATTTGGGAATGAATAAATCATGAAATTTGTCAACTTACATGGAATCATCGATATCAGGCCCATAGTGTAGGTCTTCTACGGTCGACGGAATGTTCATAGCTTTTAAATCCTTGACGATCTAGGTGTATATCTCTCCTTCATAGGAATTAGCTTTTTTATATTTACGCAGAAAATGTATATTCTCCTACGCCGAAATGGTAGTGTCATTTTCTATTTTTAATCTACAATGTTTCTACTTAATATTTGCCCTAATAAGATAGGAATATAGAATGATAAGAATATAAAATATAAGTGATCATAACGTAAAAATAATCAACAAATAAGACATTTAAAAAAATGGAAATTGTCCACAATTAATTCTACTATTGTGTGTATATATACATACACAATAGTAGAATTAGTTCTGGACAATTTCCATTTTTTTTAAATATTTTATTTGTTGATTATTTTTACGTTATGATCACGTAAAAATAATCAACAAATAAGACATTTAAAAAAAATGGAAATTGTCCAGAATTAATTCTACTATTGTGTATATATATATCCACAATAGTAGAATTAATTCTGGACAATTTCCATTTTTTTTTAATGTCTTATTTGTTGATTATTTTTACGTTATGATCACTCATATTTTATATTCTTATCATATATGTATACGTGTATATATATATATATATATATATATATATATATATATATATATATATATATATATATATATATATATATATATATATATACACACTGCTTAATAGCAATGTCGAAATACCGGAAGCAATGTTGAGTCAGCATATCGAGCATGCCGAGAGTTCGCGGAATGCGACTATTTTTTCGAAGAATAATCGCGGCCAGCAACGTAGCCAGTCCCATCGTCCGGGAGCAAGTCCACCTCACGGTCAAAATCGGAATAATTCATTGAATTCCGGGCTCGGACGTAATTCGGAAAAATACGAGAATCGTTGTCGGTGCGAGGGCTACCCGCGCCAGGGTCAGTCCCCGCTTCGAGAGTTTGCCAATCCGAACGCTGCAACGGAAGAGACGGATTACCGTGTTCCGTACGAGCGGACGTACGCGGCAGGCCCGTGCAGACCTGCCGATCTCTGCTGGCGACCGATGTCCGGTGTAAGTTCTCGAGCGTCAAATCGTCTTGGAAGAAAAAGTAAAAACGAATAATTACACCGATGGGTTGTTCGTACAGGAAGTTCACTCGGAGCCGGAAACGGATCCACCATCGAAGAATCGTCGCAACGACGATCGTCACCCGGCCGATACGAAAAATCGACGAGGCGTGCAGGCCAAGAGTCCCAACGGTAATAACGGCCCCGAGGAGAAGCAGGAGGAGGAGGAGGAGGAGGATGAAGACGACGAGGATGAGGATGACGGGAAGCCCCTTCTGGAGACCGGCTCGAGCGTCGCCAAGGACGAAGATTGGCAACAGTACGAGAAGGATCAGCGCGAGCTGAAGGACCTCGGCGAGGATTTGCGACAATTTGTCAGACGGAAAATGAGCTCGAGTCAAGTCGCCGAGGAGAAAAGCAAACGGGCCGAGGAGGCGGATACCCTCGAGAAGATACATCGTTTCGTCAGCAAACTTCCGGTACCACAGACCAAATGTTCCGATCCGTCCTCGTCCAAGACCTCGAAAAAACGCGGTGCAAGCCCAAACGAACGGGTAATTAAGTTGCCCCAAATGGCCGAAATATGGAGCCAAAATTAATAGAGCGAAGCAAAAAAGAGCGACGAACAAAAAAAAGGTTCGCGAAAGATTAATGAACGGGCGCGTGCGCGGGAGAGTAGAGCGCGTGAGAGAAGAGCGCAAATTATGCAGGTAGGGAAGATTAAAAGCCTAAAATTAGGACATTGCTCGGGACACTCGCGTTTCCTTTATCGAATTACGCTGTCCATCTTTTTAGGAATTAAAAAAATATATTCCTTCACCATTTTTTCTCGTTGGAAAGCGTGGCTGTGTTCGAGTAATTTTTTCAATCTTTTCCATTTTAAGATAAATCGAAACAATTCGAGTTTCCATTGAAAATTATTATTGCGACGATGGATACAAACTCGAACAAATACAAACGAGCCCAAACACTCCTACAAATACGAACGAAAGCAAACGAACATAAACAAACCCAAACGAGGCCAAACAAGTCCAAACGAATCCAAGCAATGCCACAGAAACACAAACGAACGCAAAAATACAGAAACAAACCCAACCAAACGACCCTAAACCCAATCCCAAACTTTTCCAACGTGAATGTTTCTTGGTTTCTCTTTGTTGGGCTGCAAAGAGGAGAACGTGGAGCTCGAGGATCGATGCAGACCGAAAGACTCGTCAGTCCGAGGGGATCGACGAGTATTCCCGGCACGAGAGCAATAAGGATCGAGAGCTCGGGCGGAAACTGGCCGACCGGTTACTCGATATCCACTTGGAAAATCCGAAGCGCGGAGACGGACAAGAGACGGAGGATGAGGAGGAGGATGAGGAGGGTGAGGAGAACGCGGCCGGAAGTGAAACGGAGGAGGAAGCGAGGCAATTGTTGCAGGACAAAACCGACACCGAAATCCTCACGAGAAAGCTCAAAAAGTCGTGGTCCCGATGGAAACGCGAAGCGTCGCGAAACTTGGAGCGGGACAAACGGGCGGCGAGTCCGCGGCAGAAGCGCAAGAGGGAAAAGTCCGAAATATCGAGCAGAGAGGTGGACATTTGTCCGAGCGCCGGGAGAGAAAATTATTGCGCTGACCCGACGACGGCTCGCGGAGACGAGTCCAGAGGCAGACCTGGAGAAACCCTGGATTTCCGCAAATCGAGGACGCACGGGAGAGACGAAAATACCGAGAGGGACGAAGCGCGGGAAAAGATGTACGAGAGGGCAAATTCCGCTTTGCTCGATTTATCGAGAAAAAATTGCGCCGGTGCACCGCGGGATTGCTGCAAAGCCGATATCGAGATGCCTCGTAGCGTTAGTAAAACGAGAACGCGCATCGATGAGATGATCGATGACGGACTGAGCCGCGAAGCGCAACTGCTGAATCGCGGCGTACTTTCGGTCACGAAAAAGGCACGTATAATACACATAGGACGTACGAGGCATTCTTCATCCTCTGGGCCACTTTTTTTTCAACCTCTCCAATTTTTTTCAAAATTTGCCAGTTTGAAATATTTTTTAGGCGTCCGTTCAGGATTTTCAATTTTTCATTACGAACACTATCCGAAAATATATTCATCAAACAAAAAAAAAAAAGAACAAAACCTTTTTATTTTCTCCGCTTTATCGAAAAAAATCAAAATGATCATTTTTCTGCATTGAGAAAATTGAAATTTGGCAAAAAAAAATGAGAATAACATTTTTTAAACCTGATAATACACTTTCGATTTCGGTATAAATTTTACAGGATGTCTGTCATTGGGTAAATTGAAATTGGGCAGAAAAATGAGAATAACATTTTTTAAACCTAATAACACACTTTCGATTTCGATACAAATTTTACAGGATGTCTGTCATTAGATAAAGAGTCTGCGAAAAAAATTTCAGAATGGGCCCTGCAATGGTTAGGATGAAAAAAAATAAAAACCCTGCGAAATCTCATAACCGCATATATGCGCGTATGTATGATATTCATCAAACAAAAAAAAAACACAAGAACAAAAACTTTTTATTTTCTCCGCTTTATCGAAAAAAATCAAAATGATAATTTTTCTGCATTGAGAAAATTGAAATTTGGCAAAAAAAAATGAGAATAACATTTTTTTAAACCTAATAATACACTTTCGATTTCGGTATAAATTTTACAGGATGTCTGTCATTGGGTAAATTGAAATTAGGCAAAAAAATGAGAATAACATTTTTTATACCTAATAACACACTTTTGATTTCGGTACAAATTTTACAGGATGTCTGTCATTAGGTAAAGAGTCTGCGAAAAAAATTTCAGAATGGGCCCTGCAATGGTTAGGATGAAAAAAAATAAAAACCCTGCGAAATCTCATCACCAGATTTCTCATCATGAGATTTCGCAGGGTTTTTATTTTTTTTCATCCTAACCATTGCAGGGCCCATTCTGAAATTTTTTTCGCAGACTCTTTACCTAATGACAGACATCCTGTAAAATTTGTACCGAAATCAAAAGTGTGTTATTAGGTTTAAAAAATGTTATTCTCATTTTTCTTGCCAAATTTCAATTTTCTCAATGCAGAAAAATTATCATTTTGATTTTCTTCGATAAAGCGGAAAAAATAAGAAGTTTTCATTCTTATGTTTTTTTTTGTTTGATGAATATTTTTTCGGATACAGTGTTCGTAATGAAAAATTGAAAATCTTGAACGGACGCCTAAAAAAATCTAAAAAAAATCACAGACGTTCCTTTTGACTAATATATCAAACTGGCAGATTTTGAGAAAAATTTGAGAGGTTGAAAAAAAAGTGGCCCAGTCGATGAAGAATGCCTCATATATCCTTTGTTTGGGTTTTTTTTTCTTCAATTATGCAAATTTTATTTTGGCAGATTCGCGCTAGGAAAATCACGCAAATTTTTTTCAGCATCTTCACTCAGCGCTCGGCAACGCGAGTCTGCAGAATATGATTTTGGATAATGATGAAAATGTGAAAAGAATCTGCTTTGCACGCCAGCGATGAAAGTTCCAACCCCATGATATCGCGTAGCTCTCTTTCGCTACCTTTAATACCAATCTAATTAAGGGGCTAGTCTACTTTCGAACCATGAAAAAAGGCCATTTTTGCGATTTTTTTTGAGCATTTTATAAAAGATATGAATATAAAAGTTGTTGGGCTTGATAAATAAAGTCTTGAAATACATTAAAAAAAATGTAATTAATTTAAATTCATTTTTAAGTACAAAAACTATAGTTTAACGTAACGCCTCAAAAATAGGTGGGCTAGGTAGCTCCATCACAACTCGGCAACGGCTTGTCTGTAACAAAAAAATCAAAGTCCATTAGATTCAGTATGACACCAGCTACAAAATGACCCTCGGATATAAAGTTTTATCAAAAAATAAAAAAAATGGCAGATGAAAAACGAAAAAAGTTTAAAAAACGCGTTTTTTCCGCAGTTTTTCGCAAAAAGGAGTAAAAATCAAAATTTTTAAACCATCGAGGATCATCTTGCTGCGAAACATGTTTATAATATGTGGTTCAAATTTCAAGAGAATCGTTTTATTAGTTTTAGAGATACGATGGAGCTAGATTTTGAAAACGTTGTTTCGAGAAAAACGCGTTTGAAGTTTATACTATGAAAAACTCATACCTAAACTCAATCGGCAATTCCTGCACCGTACAAAATCCCTTCTGATTGCTCATCATCGTCGATTTCTTCAAGTCGTGTTTGCTTTCGATTTTTTGAAATTTTCAAAGTGGACTGGCCCCTTAAGGCGGGCTATACATTATGACAGGACGAAAATAAGCAATATTGAGGCATTTTTCAAACTAAGAAACAATTATTCTACAATCATCAAACTTTAGGTATACTTTAATAGTATATTTAACGATACGAATCAATTTTTTAAATTGATTCATCATCAAAATGGCGGAGCTGTGGCAGAGTGTTACAGCAAGGTCGCCGCGGGAGTTGGGAATCAGTGTGTAGTCTAGCTTCACGTAGACTTTGATTTGCAAAAAAGTTCAACAAATTTTTCAGTTAGCATATGTATAGTTTCTATGTGACGGTAATTAAAATTAAGAAAATGCAAATTTGAGAAAATCGCACGCGTGTACAAAAAAAAAGTCAACAATTTCACGCAACATTTCTGTAAAATGTGGATTAAAAAAGTTGTTTTTTTTTTTCAATTTTTCAAAAACCATTTCTGTCAAGTACTAATATTATCAATATTTTCACGAAGTTTCAACTTAATCGGCTTACTAGTTTTTGAGTCATCCTGCACGCGCATTTCGATAATGCAGTTTTGAGAAAAACGCGTTTGAAGTTCGCGATCATGTTTTTTAAAATGTTCTTTGAAAAAATATATTAGTACTATTAAGGCGTTACCCCCACTTGTAGCGCAAAAAAGGCCTTTCTCATAAATTTTTTTAAAGAAAACTACAAATCTTTTTTAATCGATCAATATACCATCTTAGAGAACACATCTTGAAGAACTTTCAGTAATTTTTTTATTGAAAAATATTACATTGTTTAGTGGCAAATGGCCGTCAATGAAATAATGTTTTTATATACACGGTTTGCGGTGACCAACGATGCGGCGAAGTGGATCATCTGAAGAAAAAAATGCGGATGAATTTAGTCAAATATAAGTATAAACTAGTCTTTAATCGAAAGATTTTAAAAAATATTCATTTTTCACAAAATGGCGGACAGTCAAAGTTAATGGTTCGATTTTAACGAAAAAAAACGGCCGTTTTTTGGCTATAAAACGGCCATTTTTTTTCGAAAAAAAAATCGAACGATTAAAGACTGCATTTTTATGTATTAAATAAGCCTGCAAAATTTCAAGAAGATCGGTTCATTAGTGTTCGAGTAATCTTGGTCACCGACTTCAGAAATGCCATTTTGAGAAAAACGCGTTTAAAGTTTCTCTTTCAACGCTCTTTCAACGCGGATTCTTCTCTTTCAACGCTCATATCTCAGTCAATTTTGTTCGGATCGACTTGAAATTTTCAGGACATATTCTCAGATACTTATACTTCAAAAAAATGCAATAAAAAAAATCGATTTTTTCAAAATCGCAAGTGGGGGTAACCCCTTAACATAGGTTTATTGGTTAAATGGGGATATTACGGTATCTGTGGCCCCTAATTCTGACCACGCAGCCATCATATGTGACCCAAAATAAGACTTTTTTGAGGAGTGGTAAGAATCGAAATTCGATCCTTAAGGGGTTGATACAGGGGTTTTAAAGTTTGTATGGGACATCATATTTTTTTTGACAGATTTGCTTGAAACTTGGTGTAAATACTCTACAATACAAATAATTGAACACGTATTTCTGCATTTCCTAAAAGTGGACCCTTAAGAGAGTTAAACGGAGGTTTCAAAGTTTATATGAGACAACATATTTTTTTGTCAGATTTACTTGAAACTTGGCATAAATACACTAAAATACAAATAATTAAACACGTATTTCAACAATTTATGAAGTTTAACCTTTAAGGGGGTCAAACGGGAGTGTTAACGTTGATAAGAGAAAACATATTTTTTTACCAGATTTACTTGAAACTTACTAAATTGATTTGATATAGAACACTAGATGTTTTCCTCTGTGTTTGGTGCGTGTAGACAGTCAAGTAGTACTTTTTTAGCCCCTTAACTGTGTTTGTTTCAGTTGGCATAAATATACCAAACAAATACATGTGTAATTATTTGTATTGGAGTGTATTTATACCGAGTTTCGAGCAAATCTGACCAATGTTGTCTCATATAAACTTTGAAACCTCCGTTTCACCCCCTTAAGGGTCGAATTTCGATTTTTACCACTCTTGAAAAAAAGTCTTATTTTGGGTCAAATATGAAGACTGCGTGGTCAGAATTAGGGGCCACAGATATCGTAATACTGCCGGTTAAATAAAGAAAGCTTAATATTAGGGCCATTTTTACAAGCAATTAGCAATTGGAGCATAATGTATATTATTATGTCATGGTATGAAGGTTTCGGGTGTTTGTCGGAAGGGAATGGACAAATCTTCGTTATATCGAGATTCGACTGAATTTCCTGGACATTGGTCATCAAAATTCGCACGAAAGCGTTTTAGTTTTTTTCAGTCGAAAGAAAAATATTTCTCATCACAAAACACAAAAAATGTCTTCGTTTCGATTTCGAGAATAAACCATTTTTCTTTCGCTTGAAAAATACTGTTATTGTAGTACAGATAAATGGGTTATCACATATTAAAAATAATAATAACAATAATAATAACAAAGGCGAATAAATTCAAGGAATTTGTTATATTTTGAAAAGTTTGAAGGCATCGGGGTTTTTATACTTAGCCTAGTGGCGAGTTCGTATTTGTGCTCTACCATGCACGAGCATACATACTCCCTATTGTACGAATATTGCCGGGAAAGTTTACCTCGTAAAGCCTCATTCGCCCTCGTACCCCGTGCGATCATGCCTGCAATCCTTAGCTACTTCATGTGCGAACGCGCGCGCGCCCTTTCAATCTCCCAACTTTACGGACTCGTCAATTTCTCCCGCGGGAGCTCTACCGTTTTCACTCTCAACACCCTCGTTTTTTGGGCCTGATCGCGTCTTCAGGACCCGGCGCGCGACCAGGAGGACAAAACGTCGCGCCGAGTCTCGCCGAAAAATCCGGCCACGACGAACGAGCCGTGCAGAAAGATACGCGAGGAAGGTTCTCGCCACGCTGCGACTCGTGCCCGTGAGATATTCTCGAGCGCCGCGAGGATCGAGGGTGGCTGCTTCTGTCGGCGACTAGCGAAAATTCTCGCGGATGATCCGTCGTCCCGCGATTGCGTGAGAAAATTGAAGCACCGCCGCTGGAATTATCTCGACGGTATGAAAAGTCTTCTCGCCAAATTGTACGATCTCGAGAGATTTTTGGACTCGTGCTCGCCGGATATGGAACCGTCCTTCTCCAAGAGCGAAATCGAAACCGACGAGAGGGAGGAGAGCAAGGCCAACCCCGAGAAATCCATGAAAGATCGCTTTGGATAATGAGCACAATCGTCGACAGAAACTGGAGCAGAATTATCTTTCTTGGCCTTTATTGCCCCGCGATTGACATTGTAGACTGAAGCCATTTTTTTCTAAATAAATTGATATACGAAAAAAATTATTTGAATAAAGAAGAAACGCTTGTTTTTCTTTCTGTAATAAATAAACAAACGCAAACAAACTGTGACGGATAAAAAATCGAGTTTTTTGCACTTTCTCAAAGTATACGTATTCGAGAATATTTGAAAAAAATGTTAAGTTGGAATATTGAAAATTGACCAAGTTATGGACGATTCAGTGAGAGCAGGTAGCGCAACTATTTACATACAGTAAAACTTTCCAGCGCGTTTTACTCGAAACTACCTTTCTCCACCTGGCCGGAATCATAACTCTAGATAGAATTCTCCTATTTTCAATATTAAAAAACCAAAATTTCCGTAATCGCAGTAACTATCGTTTCACGTAGCCGTTTTTTTATTCAGGATTTTTAAGCCCCCGAATGTGAGCAAATATTTCGCCAAAATTACACTTTTTTTAACCCCCGCCATTGTGTGAAATAAAAAAAAATCCACGTTCAAGGACAACTACATTTATATAGATTATAAGACTTTTTCATTTTTCAGACCACCTATTGTCCAGTTATCGAGCCGGCGGTTTAACCGAATTTTTTGTACAGCGGCTTCATTATACCGCAATAACATTGTTAATTTTTTTATTTTTTTTTAAATAAAAATTCACACGACATTAGCTCAATGTATGCTTAGTAACATACCTTTTTTCTGAATCCGACATAAATAATGTAGTAGATAGAAAAGTTCGTTAAAAACGACTCGTTTCGGCTCGTCACAGTAGGATCCTCCCTTAACATTGTAGACTGAAGCCATTTTTTAATAAATAAATTAAAAGCCGAAAAAACGATAAAAAAGAAGACGATAGGATTTATTTTTATTTCGGAATATTTGCGAGCTTATGTTTTTACAATAGTAGTTTCTTTCGTAATAAACAAACAAAGCCAAACAAATGCCGGGAAATGCATGCAAGAGCATTTTGGGTAATGTGCAATTGTTGACAAAAACTGGAGCTGCATTATATTTCTTGGCTCTTCTTGCCCCTACATTTTTTCCCTAAATATAGTGTAAAAAAAAACATGTTTTTCTTTCGGAATTATTGCGAGTCACGAAGGTACACATTTGTTTGTCGTTCTTATGTTTAATCGATAATAGTAATCTAATAAAACAGCATGTAATAAAAAAAAATGGTCGACCCTTTCGGTGCCTTGAAGCAGTAACGGTAATAAAAGGGAAAAAAGAACAGCCCTTGTATAACTCGATGCGCGTAGTACATGGTCGTCCATGTGATAAAAGAAGCGACTGCTCTTTGGGAATCTCCGAGGTGATTCGTAACTAGTCTAGTAGGCGAATGCACAACGAGAGAGAAGCAAGCAATAAAAAAAATTCTGCAGAAACGAGTCGGCTGAGGTGAAAAAAAAAACGGAAATAGCGAGATATTTCACGAAGAAAAAAAACATCATTACCGCGTGGGTATGGAAAAGCTCTGAAGGCAGAGCGGGGCATGAGAAAGATGATAACTGGCGTATCGAAGACTAACCACGTCTCTCCGAAGAATCGACTTTAAAGGCAAACCCTCGAGAAGAGAATGGAGCCACTCAAAGCCGAGATACTCTCGTTTAATGAGAGACAGAGAGTGCAAAAGAGCGAGACCAACCTTTTCCCTTCACCATGGCGAATGTAGCTCGGTGAGTGCTTCAAAATCGATTATTCACTAATCCCCGAATGGCGGGATCAAGTGCAAAAACGTCGAGGGACGTTGAGCATGTTTCGCGAATTTTTTGAGCGCTGAAGTCGAGACATTATTTTGTTTATTATCCTGTGTTAGTGGAAATATTATTTCTTAAGAAAGTATGATTAGAATGGTGGAAAAAAGTGTCGATAATTTTTTTTTCTTTGGAGGATGCGATCCTCTTTTGCCTGTTCGGCATTGTAGTATTTGTATGCGCGTATTGCCGGACCCGTTGAAGTGGAATTCGTAGGTAAAACGTAACCGAGGGCGGGTTATTAACCGAAAAGTTATGAGTTAGGAGGCTCCGGGACCGTGGGCTCGATCGATGCTCCCTACGAGCCTCGTTGTACCGCTGTATACATCGGGTGTCTCAAAACTCGCATCGGACCTTTACAGTATAGATAGATCGCGAAATTCCGAAGAGAAAAGTCTTCATCCATTTTTCCTCCCGATGCCTCGTTATTGAAATATAAATTAGGGAAGGCCAGCCAATGAGGCGCGCCGTTCCACTACCGCTGAGCGTCCCCAATGGACTAGGAGGGGCGAGGCCTGCTCCCCACCCGTATCGTACGCTAGGGCGTCGGATTGGCTGGCGCTTATAAATCAATATTCAAACGCAACGGTACATCGGAGTGAGAAATGCGTCAAGACTTTTCTCTTCAGAATTCTACGATCTACTTACCTTCAAAAACTCCGAGCCGACTTTGGTGACCCCGTCTAGGGCAGCCATATCGGTCAATAACTTCGATTCGTCCTCGTATATGACTTCATCTGATTCGACGAAGAGTTAATTAATATACCTTTCGCTGAGAAATCAAGTATCCCAAACTTTGGTAACAAGTTAAACGTGACGGGCACGTGCTTATTTAATTTCTTCTTATTTATTTTGACTCGCGAAGCTTCCACTCGTTTATATCCAAATTGAAGTTGGAAAAGTCGCTCACTCAGAAAGACATCTTTGGAGTGTCTACGGGGTAAGAAATAATCGTCCAGTCCGTTGTATGTGTTGCTTCTCATACGCCCAAGCGCACCAGAAACTTTGTAACTTCGTTCACCGGAGGGACGTACGGAAAGCTTGCGAGCTGCGTTTGATCCTTGCTATATGTAAATACTCAGGTGAAGGCTAGCTTTGACGGGATGATTGTTTGAACGAGTACGTCTCAAATTGTCTTCGGTGAAGACTGCCCGGGGGGATGAAAAATTGGAAGAGGGGCATTTTTATGTACCAAAACGGAAAAAATAAAGTCAAAGAATAGAGAATCAACGAGAGAGAGGGAGAGAGAGAGAGAGAGAGAGAGAGAGAGAGAGAGAGAGAGAGAGAGAGAGAGAGAGAAGGAGACCATTTTTATCGACACGCATTTATTAAAATAATTTAACAAGTACTAGCGATAAAAATAGTATAATACATTTACAATATGATCAAATAAGTTTCCACAAGATATATAAATTCGTATTCACTGTGGACAACGAATAATACAAGTGGAAATGAATTGTGCACCCGAAAACTTGATAAAATGGACACGCGAAAGTGTTTCCCAGTGCGTGGGGTGCCATGCTCGATTTTGTTGAAATTAGGGACGCTCGATTTGACTTCCGGAATAGCCCAAATGTTCGAACCGCCAGCGGAATGGCTCCACAATCCGGACAATTGGGTAGCAATGGTACGTTGGTGAAAATGTCCAGGGGCTTCATCGATAAACTGTTCAACGAGATTTTGCGATTGATTTTATCACTTCCGCTCTACTTTGTGCTTCCGTGGCAGTTTGAAGAAGCGTACGGGAATTGCTCAGGGCCAAGCGATTCGATGAGAATTTTTTCGTGCTATTTTTTTAGCTACTGGACAACGTTTCGATTAACGGTAATAGGATCGGTGACCAGCGCACTGTAAGATTCGTCTTCGATTTTCAAATTTTACAACCGGCACGACGTCTACAGTCCACAACGGAAAAAAGAACTCAAAATCACGTTTAAGGGCCCACACCTACTTGAAATTTTTTAAAATATCGAATTGCTCTCTCGGCGGTTTCTGAAAATATAACATTTCAAAAACATTCTCTCAAATGTTCAAGTCGATCCGATCAAAAGTGAGGGAGTTATGGGCGTTTTTTTAATTACAATTTATCCGCGTATAAAGCCGACCTAAAAGTTTAAGGTGGAACACCACTGTGACGGGTAAAAAAATCGTTTTTTTTTTGCAATTTCTGGAAGTATATATATTCAAGAATATTTGAAAAAACTGAAGTAGAAATATTTGAAATCGACCAATAGACGATTTAGTGAGAGCAGGTAGCGTATCGATTTACTCATACTCAAACTTTCGATCGCGTTTTTTTTCAAAACGACTTTTTTCCACCTGGTCTGAATCATAACTTTAGCTATAATTGTCCTATTTTCAATTAAAAAAAAAACAAAATTATTATAACTGCAGTAGCTATCGTTATACGTAGCCGTTTTTTTTAAATTTAGTCTTTTTTAAGCCCCCGAATATAAGTAAAAATTCCGCCAAAATTAAACTTTTTTTTCGAACACCCACCATTTAGCGATTTTTTCTTTCGTAAAACGGCTACGTCCAACGAGAACCACATTTATATAGATTATGCAGGCCTTTTTTAAATTTATTTTCCAGACCAACCATTGTTAAGTTATCGATCCGGTCGGTAGGCCACATTTTTTATACAGAGACTGTTAATTTTTTAGTTTTTTACATAAAAATTTTATGCAGAAGTTTTAATTTTCAATTTTTTTAAATAAAAATTTACACTCATTAAGTTCAATGTATGCTTAATAACATATATTTTTTTTCAAATCCGAAAAAAATATTCTAGTAGATGAAAAAAAAATCGGAAAAAACGACTCTCCTCCAACCCGTCAAACCCGTTAAAAATCGGTGAGCCCGATATCTCGAAAATCACTGCCCGATCAACTTCAAATTCGACAAGCTTCTTTTAAATATCAAAAAGCAGTGCTTGAACTAAGGCATTTTTTCAATGCACAGTTGTTTTATCAACAAAACTAGAACGTTTTTTTTTTCACCAAAAATCGATACGTTCACTTTGCACGGCGGCCATTTGAAAAAAAATCAATATTTTTTAAATTCCTCGTCCAAGCCCTAGTTAATTCCATGCAAGAACCGAATGCGTTTTATTTCTGTGATTTCGGATGATTTGTTTCCGAGCAGCAAAATATATTTCGATGCAAAAATCGTATAAGACACTCAAAACCATACTTCTCAACATAAAAAAATATTCCGTGTAGCCACGTGACGGGTGGAAATACATTGGCACGAGTGCGTTCGGGGTGTTACATCCCTCCATAGACTATTTGACACGAATACGTATGTAAAAAGTGAAGCAGCAGGTAAATGGGATTCGCGTCGATACATAGAGTACATGCATATGGGCAAAGTGGACATAAGAACCCACGTAGGAATGGCTGTGCGAACAAGTGGGGGGGGGGGGGGGAGGGGGACGGGGCACCCAGATATTGTGACGTTAGGGGGGATGACGCCGAGAGGGAAGAAGAGTGGTTGCAAGTTGCGGGTGTGCGAAGTAGCGGCGGACGGTGTTCGCAGGGTTGCTTCCTGGGGATTTTCAGTTTGCGCGCGACCATCGCGACGTGAGCACGACGCCCTCTCAACCGCAATAACAAACCTCGACAAGTGCACGCGCATCGTCGAATAATCGCGTCCGGTAGGGTAAAAAAAATTCCTCCACCCCCGCACCGTCTCCTCGACGAAATTTCGCGCGCGATCTTTCCTCCTCGCGATGCACGTCGAAAAAACTTACGTCGAGAATGACGAGCGCAGTTGCGCTCCTTTTCAATTCTCGCACTCTTTGCTCAAATTTATTTAGTTATTTGTCTCAGGATTAGTCTCGTCCTCTTGCTTCCGGAACGGAAAGTCTCGGCTTTTTTTATCGTCTTGAGAATTATTATTTTTCTTAATTTTACGTGGGTGCCAAAGAGCGGAGGGAAGAGCCATAGAGAGGGAGAGAGAGAGAAAGAGAACGGGAGGAAAAAGGGCTCATATTTTTGAGATGCAATTTTTATGCTGACGCCCAAACCTCTCGCTTTATCGACGAATGACAATTTTTTTACTCTCTCTCTCTCTCTCTCTCTCTCTCTCTCTCCCGCCCTCTCTTCCTCCAACGTAGACTCCTATCGCTGATTGCGAGATACGCCCGCGATAAATCGAACCTACGGCATAAATGTCTCCATTCAGCACCGTGCCGCCGATAAACGAATTTCCATGTCATCCGAAGGAAACGCGAGATGAAAAAAAACTGTTCGCCATGTTATTTCTGAAGGAATGGAACGAGTGCGCGTAATTTACCGAGCAATCATCTCGCGACTGAGAGTGGAAAAAAATTCGAACAGTCGCACCGAGGGTTAACCGGAAGTGCTGGAACGCCCTCGAAGCTCTGTTCATTCGAGGCGTCTCTACTTGCAATGCGCGTTAAAATCGGCGAAATGATAGACTCGTCAGCGTAAATCATTGTGACAAAGAGCATGAAGGGAAAGCACCGGAAGTGCGAGGGACCGGAAGAGCCATCGCGGTCTGAAGCTTCGCACGGGGAAACGAGCTCCGCGCGACCAGAAATTAGCCAAATTCAGGCTGGTGGGCTGAAAAAGTTTGAAGAGCGATAGGAACGGGCCTACGGAACGAATTCTTGGGGGGAAAAAACGGATGGGACGTTAATGACATTTTTTTCTTAAAGAAACGAAACACAAGCCGCGTCTTTGAAAGTGCATCGATGTCTGAAACAAACCGGAAGTGCCCGTAGGCGTGAAAAGACGAAAGACAATTGTGATTCGGACGAATCGAGAAGCAACGATAACCGGAAGACAAACCGGAAGTCATCGATTCCGCCATATCGTAAATCGTAAAAAAAAACCGAGATTGCGAGACTTTCACGGAGCGACGGGAGCCCGAGAGGGTGCCAGACTTGTGACCAACTTGGTTCGATGGTCCGGGGATTATGGTGGCGCGTGAAGAAACGGCGGAACGACAAATGTGAGTATCCGATTGTGACCCACGCGAGCGTACGTCGATTTATGCGAATTCTCATTTTTACAGCAATTTGCACGAGGGCACAGGAAAACTGGCGAAAAACTCGTGTCGATTCGGGCAATTGTATTTTTACTTTATCAAACAATCTGGCTCATTGGAAAAAAAAACTCGGCGATATTCGTACCGCGGGGTAGCCGATGCTAAGCGGTCACCCATCCGAGTATAAGCCTACGCCAAGGCCCCTTGGAGCGGGAAATCGTTGACAAAAAATTGTTAAAAACTGATGATTATTATTAAAAAGTTCCTGCTTCGTTGAAGATCGTTTTGCGATGAAACACATCGGTGTGGAAATGTTTGCATGTTTTCTCTTCGACGTTAATACTCTTGAAACGCGAACTGCTAGTATTAGCCCAATCACGAAAACGGTACAAATTTGCACAGAGCTCCAGTTTACTCGGTGTGTATTAATTGTACTGAGGCGCTACGCGAGCTCGCGGGCAACGTTTATTTCCTCCAATAGAGCTCAGAGGTGCATGTACACCTCCTTGCACAAACGAGGATTTCAATTTTCCAGACGCTCGAGCTCATTTCGTTAAACGCTTTTCCTTAGCAGGATTAGTAATCAACGAGTCCGCGTAAGCTTGGGATGGAAAAAACGGCTCGATTTTCAATATTTTTCTCTTGAAAGAGCATTGGGATTATGTAGTCAACATTTTACACACAATTCATACATAGTCTTGCGAAGTGTAATTTTCTTTTTAAATTAAAAATATTGATAAACAAAGACGTTATTATTGCTTAAAGAAAGTGCCGCCATTTTCGTGGGGCCAATCGGCGAAGGCGGATCCGGAACCCGGGTGTACGGAAATCAAAAATTAAAAAATGTCCTTTTAGTATAGTGATCATACCTTTGCATGACTGAATTGTTTTTTTTTGTAATTTCAAAAAATTACAAACATGCGAAGCTGTAGAAGAAAAGTTCGATTTTCGACCAGAAAAAAACAACTTTAATCGTTTGATATTAAAAAAATGGATAAACATATGAAAAAATCGTGCGGTCATACAATAGGAAATGTTATCAACAATGCTTTGTCCGAATGAAAAATGAGTCGAATGCATAGATTTTGAGATACGACTTACACCGTTCGATAAAAAATAGTTGCTTATTAAACTTAAGGGGGGACAGCACAGCAACGGGTAAACATTTTTTTTAGACTTCCTCGAAGTATACATAGTCAGGAATATTTGAAAAAAAATTTAAGTTAGAATATAGAAAATTGACCAAATTATAGACGATTGAGTGAGAGCATTTACTTATTTACTTATGCTTTACTTTTTTAATTTAATTATAGATTTACTTATACTAAAACATTCAATCACGTGTTATTTGAAACGACTCTTTTCCACCTGGCCGGAATCATAACTCTAGCTATAATTGTCCAATTTGCAATTTAAAAAAACAACATTTCCGTAATCGCAGTAGCTATCGTTATACGTAGCCGTTTTTTAAAATGTAGTCTTTTTAAGCCCCCGGATTTAAGTTGAAAAAACGCCAAAATTACACCCTTTTTTTAAACACCTGCCATTCCGTGAATTTTTTTTCCGAAAAACGACTACCTACAACGAGAACTACATTTATATGAATAATACATTTTCTTTCAGACCAACTATTGTTTATCGAACCAGATTTTTTTTGACAACGCTGGACCACATTTTTTATACAGAGGCTCTATTTATACCTTGATAACGTTGTTGATTTTTAACTTTTTTTTCATAAAAAATTACACGAAATAAGTTCAATATATGTTGAATAACATATATTTTTTAAAATCTCAAATAAATAAGCTAGTAGACAAAAAATAATAGGAAACAGTGACCTTTCAGCCCGTCACAGTGTTGTCCTCCCTTAAGTCCCTAGGCTTTAAAGCTGTGCAACAAAAAAATCCAATATTCAACATTTCACTGAGAACGAAGAATAATTATTCCAATCCAACGTCGCAACTTTAAGGTCGGAATAATTTATTTCACGAACGAAGACGATCTTGTGAAATTCTCAATCGCGGTATCGTTCACAAAATTATCGACGAAAAAAACGAGTCGACCGTAAAAAAAGTGTACAAAAAACACCTTTCGTCGACAAGCTTTAGCGAAAAAATGGTATCTCCTTCGCCTTATTAGGCACTCTCCACGAGGATACGCGAAAATAATGATTCTGATACTCTCAGTGGGAGGAAAGAAGCCGGAAATAACTACCGCGAGGATTACGTATTCTATACGGTGGCTCCGTTCGAGCTTTATCGACCGAAGGATATTATATAATGCAGACGCTACATCAAACACCTCGAGAAAGCTTTCTTTTTCTTCGGGCGAGGATCGACTCGAGGCTCCTGCAACCCCTGCCGCTTTAGCGAGCACTGTACTCTCGCGCTAAGAAGGAAGCCTTTGACGGTACCACCGAGCCATGAGAATTTAACTATGTGGACACTTGTCAGCCTATCAGAAGATCTACAACGAATAACGAATGCAAGAAAAGCACTCGTCACTTCGAGCAACAATTCTTAACAAATCCAAACAAACAAACAGGCATCGATTATCAATTATAACTCATTATTTATAATTAATCAAAATAATGATTATTTATTTATGATTTATAAATATAACTGTGATTTATTTATTTATAATTTATGAACGTAATTATTATTTATTTATTCATAATTCATCAATATGATTATGATATATTTATTTATCGTTTATAAATATAATTATATTATAAAATTATATTTACATTGAAAATAATATGTCTTTTCGAGAAGGATGAAATATGTTGGATACAATGTGTTTATTCAATCGTGAAATTTTACTTTCATACCGCATGAAACTTGAAGAAATACTTACAAGGAACGTCACTCTTGTGTCCGCCTTCGAGTTTGTTGAAACTCACGTATATTGTAGAGCGGATAGCGGAAGAACGGTTTTACGGGGTGAAACCAACCCTTAGAGTGAAGTATGTCAAGAACTGATTCTACAGTTTGATCCCTGCAAGCAGTCCACCGATTTCATTGAAACAAAAACGAAAATTCTTCTCATGGAAAACGATTCGAACTCCACTATGGGTACATTGATAAGAACAAATATAAGGGAGAAACCCCCTCCCTTTAAATTTTTTCTTTCTCTCACTTCACGATTGGAGGGCGTTCAATTGAACTTTGAAAGGGGGACCAAATTGAAGTTCATGTTTTCTTCCATTTTTGTCGGAAAGCTTAAGGGGGTTAACAATTTTCCATACATATTCGACGATTTTTAATAAAAATTGACGGGTTTCGGGGAAGTGAATGGTGAATTTGCATTCGGGGGATAAAAATACATCGATATGGACCTGATAAAAAAAAATGTTAACCCAGTTTTTTTTACCATTTCGGCAAAAAATGAGTGGCTTCGCTGAATCATCGATCATTTATTTTCAGTTTGGATTTAGGACTCTGCATTGTGCGCTTTCTCTTTCTGATCGTTTTCCCTTTAAAATGCCGTTTGATTTATCAAGCTACAATTATTTTTCGATTTTTGTCAGAGTTTCAAAGTCCGACCATAGATTTTCGTGAATTTTTCCATACATGCCCTTTGCCTCTTTTTCGTTAATTTATCAAGTAGATTGTCCGGGAAAACAAATTGAGATTTTCCGCTATCGGAAAAGTGGCCAAATGAGTCGAATTTTTTTTTTCGGCCTTTAAACTATTTTATGCGTCATTTCGATGGTAAGTTTCACACTGATGACAAGTATCACCGAGTTTCTATCGCAAGCTCAAAATTACGCGGGTGAAACGGTAAAAACTTTTTTCCCACACGTCTGACGATTTATCAAATAAAAATTGCGGGCTTCAACGGACATGAATCGAGAGTTCGTATGCAGGGAATGGAAATACATCGGTATAGATAGAAAAAGAGATAAAAAATCCAACATTTTTCATATCTGACAAAGAAAAAGTTTCTTTACTCAATCGCCGCTCATTTATTCTCCCTTTCGATTTAAAGATCCGTTTTGCGCGCATTCTCTTCCAAATCGTTTGCTCCAAAAACTGCCGGCCGACTCATCGAGCTTCGATCATTTTTCGATTTTTGGCCGGATCTCAAAGCCGGACCATAGTTTTTCGCGAATATTTCCGTATTCTAAGAATCAATTTGGAGTTTGTAGAAATATTTTGAATAAGCATACACATTTTAAATACGAAAAATAACAACTGCGATGAGGAACTTATAGTGAGGGGTGGTTTACCCCCTTAAGCTTGCTATCCGGCAAAAATGCAAAAATACGACGACTCTAATTTTAATCCTCTGGCAAAGCCCGTCCCATCCAATTTAATGCACAGCGAGAAAGAAAGAGAGAGAGAGAGGGGGGGGGGAGAGAGAGAGAGAATGAGAATGAGAAATGAAAAAAAACAATACGTCACGTAATTATCGTATCTCAACAAGTACCGCGTGTTTCAGACTACCAAAAAAAAAATTTGCACCACAAAAGTACCGAGAGAATAGGAAATATGAAAAAGCATTAATTGGGGTCCGGGCGCAATCTTTGTTCTCGTTGTTTAGGCTTTGCATGCCTGCGCGAGTGGTAATATTATTATTCACCTTCAAGGGTTCATTGTGGGTGGATATACCCGACGAAATGATAGAGGATCGGGGAAACATCCTCGAGGGTACACGCGAATGTAAATGAGTCTGCGATCCGATCGTATACACAAAGCGTATATTTCATTGCTCAAAGTTTCATTGTTTTTCCGGAGTTGTGCTCTTATCTCGCCTCAAGAATGTCAATTAATTCGCGGCACGCGATCTCGACGTTTCACGAGCAAGCGTCGTAAAAAAATATAAAAAAAGACTTGCCGCAGAATTTGCGTTGAAAGTTTAACCATTTTTTTCCACCACGTTCGTGCGGTTTATTCATGATTTTTTTAATTCGTTCGGGTTTTTGAAAAAACTCGGAGGACCAGGGAGCGATATGCGGCACAAGCGGTGCTCAAAAGATTTTGATGATCGAACTTTTTTTTTGGTACCACGCGCGGTACCAAACTTAAAGAGCAAACTTTGCCGAAAGGCACCTGAGTTTTGCGGTAAAATAGAAGAAAAAAAAGCACCCGCTCGATGAGTGTCGTCTGGAATACGTTGCTCGCAAAAGTTCAAGCATATTTACACTCGCGCTTGCAGGAAGGAACGGCTCTTTTTTATCCATCAATGTTCCTGAGTATTCCGATGGAATCGGGAAATACACACGAGCGCCGAGCAAAAAGTGTAAGGACGCGATCGTAAAGGTCCAGAAGGGCTTTGAAAAAAACACTTAAAATAAAGCAGAAAAAATAACAAGCAACGATACGAAATATACGGGAAAAAAAAACGGTGATTCGTTTTTTCAATACGTTGATAATAATACGATAATAATAATGATAATTAAATGCGATTATTGAATAAGTTTATTAATATCCTGAGAATAACAATTTAATGAAATAATTTAATACGATAATAATAACAATAATAACAATATAATACGATTTTTCCATACTACAAAAAAAATTATGTAGTTTTTAAATATGATAATAATAATAACAATAATTCAATACAATAAGAATACCAAATAAAATTGCCAAAAAATATACTGCCTGCGCTACAATAGAATATAGACAAAAAATAATGTTTAATGCGAAACTCAACACGTAGGCAAGAGTTTAATTTTCGACTAGTCAAGGAATGCAATAAGCGTCAAAAGGCGATCAGAATTTTGCCCATCAATATGGCACCGATGGCTTCCAATCAATAATTCACCATATAATTGGGATAAAAGGTAATTTTTCGATTTTAATAGTAGCTTATGAAATTGTCAGTCGATAATATCAACGTCAATTGATTCTCTTGGCTGTCCGCCTTTTCGCGTTCGATGCGTCGCAATGAAACTTGATAAATCGTAAAACGAAATTTAATCGACCGATTGGACACGGCGTACCCGCGCGACAAATAAGCCATACCGCAATGTCGATCACGCGTCGAGTTGATTATAGCACGAAAACTCGATTCCCGTTGATTTTTGACACTCGAGCAGGCTATTTTCCCGATAAATCCATCGGTGCTCGTCCTTTGGCGATTGGCCAACGGGTGTCCTGGTTTAATTTTTCAGCTAATGGGAACATGGTAACGAATGCGGAAAAAAAATAATTCATGGAGGGACGAGAGCGAAGCAGATGGCGAACTTTCGGTAACGAAAACTCGACTTTCCACTCTCTCACTCTCTATCGTATTCTCGCGATTGAAGTTCGACGGCGTCGAAATTTACGAAAAGTTGGTATAAAATATATAACTGGAAATAGCCGGCGCGCGGTGTATATGGAAATAGGCTCAACAGGTACGGAAAATTTAAATACCACAACAGGCTTTCCGGGACTGTTCATTTTTTATTCGAGCCGCAATGAATTAAAAAAAACATTTCGTTGCTTTGATCGAATATTCGCGTGTTTCGGAGGTAGGCTGAATTCTAGTTGGATCAGAGATACGTTGTCTTTTTTTGTACCGGCGATGCGGTGATTTTTTTTCGTATCAGAGGTACGGTTTTTTTTATCGGAGCTCCGGTAATTTTTTTAATCGGAGGTACAATGATTTTTTTTTATCGGAGGTATAGGGATTTTTTTTGTATCGGAGGTACGATGACTTTTTTTTATCGAAGGTACGGTGACTTTTTTTCTGGACGGTACGGTGATTTTTTTTTCTTTCGGATTAAAAAAATAACGAAGCTCGATTTAAATAATATAAATCGTATTGACTTGACCCACTCGTTTCGGTTGCTCCCATATTAACTATTACGACGTACGATTTTTTTTCTGGTCCTTTGAATACGTACTCGAGTAGCCGACCACTCGATAATTTTCAATCAGGTGAGGCTTTCCTACAAAAACACCGTATACGCTCAAAAAAAGGAAAAAAATTGGAAGGATGAATTTTTTATCATAATAATACACGGGAAAGAGAATTTAAATTGAACGAAGATAATCCTAGGGACGCGCGAGCCCGATTGGCCGGGAAATCGAACTATAGGCCGCGAATCGATCGAGAAGAATAATCGCGAAGAAAATTATACAGTGGCAGAGGACGCGAGAATAATTGTACGCGCGATCCTCGTTGCGCGCACGAATAATATGAATATATATTCCCACCTCAAATGTGTAATCGGTATTTTTTTTTTTGGCGCTGTATTTCGAGTACCGCGAAATGCCCCGCGTCGCGCATTGCAATCCGATTTTTTTTTCGTGTTACACTCCGAGGACAATGAATAATCATGAAGTTCGTATTCAAAACCCCGTTGATCGTGTAACAAAATCCGTGCTATGCATTTTTCATGCTGTATCTGTAGAGACGAATTGATATTGGAACTGATCTCGGGGGCTTTCGAGTATCGGTCGAAATTTCATTACCGCGATACTCTTCTTTCACCAAAAAAAAAACGTGGAAAAAATTGACGATGCTTGTTTCGTATCCATGAGAATACAATAATCACGGGCGGATTAATAGTATCAATAAGAGTTATCGGGCGATAGGATTGTTTTTTTTTTCATTTTCAAGATTTATTCACACATAAAAGATACTTTTAATTTTCACGTTAATATTCCGAATTTTCAAGTTTTAGGTTGATAAAAAGAAAAAATATTTTTTTCAATATATATATATATATCTACACGTCATATATATATATATATATATATATATATATATATATATATATATATATATATATATATATATATATATATATATATATATATATATATATATATATATATATATATATATATATATATATATATATATATAAAATAAAATAAATAAAATAAATAGATTTTTTTTGTTTTAAAAAAGATCTATTTATTTTACTTCATCCACCTATAGCTGAAAAAGAGTTGAATTTTCGGGCTCGGCTTATAAGACTTTTTTGTAGAAAATTACTTCCTCTACAAAGTTCTTATCTGAATTTTTTTCGATATATCTAATAGCTTAGGCGTTACAGCCGTTTGAATAGATATTTTGCACAATATTCACTTGAAATAATGATGCCGCTGAAACGATTGAATTTACGGCCATAGCTCAATGAACTTTATTGTGGAGTATCATATTTCCTATGAGAACCCACTTGGAAAATATCGTGATATCAAAATTCGCGGAATGGTAACACTAATAATGAGAAAAACATTTTTTTCAATGTTAATCAAATGGGAAACCTTCAATTTTGATTCGCGACCTCTAAATATTTTTTGACAACACCCCCCTTTCACGAAAGATCGTTTTTGGGTACCAACTAAAGGTTTTCGGGCACAATGGGTAAAAAAAAAGTTGCCCTGAAACGAATCACCCTAATATATATATATATATATATATTGTTCTTATTTTGATTTCAATATTTTCCCGGTTCAGCCCATATATAATTATCAATCTAAAAAGCGAAAATATTTAATATTTTAGGTATTATTTTTCAAAAAAGCAGCGGGAAAGGCAGAGCTGATAAAAACAAGCGGATCTGGAGGGGGAAATAAACCTTGGTTGGGCGAGGAAGACTATAAAAAAAACAATCTATCGCAAAATTATAGATGTTTTCTATCCTTTTAAAAATTCTTCTAAAAAAATAACTTCTAAAAATTGGGTACGAAATTGGATAGGGCACAGAATTTTCGAAATGGGTAGAAAAACAGGGTATTTTGAAATAAGGTCAGGCAGGATTCAGGCTCAAGGGAGGGACCAGAAATGATATTTTGTGCAGAATGCACTTATAAATAATAGACTGAGCAAAAAGAAAAGGAAGCTGTATGTGACGTGCGTCGATTTCAGAGCGGTATTCCATAAAATAGATAGGCAGTTGATTTTTAGAAAACTGAAGGAAAAGGGCGTGAGAGGTAGGATGCATAAGATGATAGAGGAATATATGAAAAGACGACGAGTGAAGTGATCACAAAGAAAGGGGTAATGGATAACTTTGCAACGGGAAAGGGGGTAAGTCAAAGCTGCCCGCTGAGCCAAACGTTATTCGGGATGGCTCTGGATGATGTGGATAAGGTATGGGAGAGTGAAACTTTAGGGGGAACCGTAATGAGTAGCGGAAAATTTTATGCGTTGAACCATGCAGATGATGTTGCAATATTGGTGGAAGAGGCTGAAGACATGTCGAAAATGCAAAGGAGTTTGGAAAAAATATGTAGAAAAAAAACAACAATGGAAGTCAACGTAGAGAAAACAAAGATAATGGTTTTAGGAAGGGGGCAGATGGAAGAGAAGTTAAACGTGGAAATTTAAAGGAGAATAAATAGAGGTAGTCAACGAATATATACAGATATATAGATATATGTATTTTTTGTATAAATACAGTAGGGTGGATAAAAAATCGATTTTTTTTCGCAACGGAAAATTGAAGTATGTTAAGAAAAAGAAAATTTTGCAATATTTGAGGTTTCTAAACAATTTTTTAGTTAGCGCTCAAACGCATTTTTCGTGTTTTTTTTCATGATTATCGGAGTATTAATTTTTTTTATCTCGATGCAGAAAATGTTAGTGCGTGATCCAATGTAAGTCAATATTTAATTTTTTCTGTAACAATACACAATTTTTATTTACATATTTTTTTTACCATAAACAATTTGTATATGCAGATTAAGAATCAAAATGTGTAACCCGCTTGTGAAAATTATATCAACCACATGATGAACAAGAACACGGTGTATACATCACTGAAAGTCTAACAAGTATGTGTGTTTTTTTGGAGTAATATGTTGTTTTAAAAAACGGAGACCAAAAGCAATATCTGTTGTAAGTTGTGAGCGAGCACAGAAAAACCCATCCTTTTTGCGAGAAGGGAAATTATTATTCGGCTCGATCTTCGGAGTAATTACGGAAGTTTTTCAACAATCGCATCCCGTGATCCAGAATACATATTTTTTAAAACATCATTTGGAATTATTATTTTTATTAAAACTACTTGAATTGAAAATGTTGACCTGTTTATGTTGACTTAGAAGATGCTACAGAGCGTAAAAAGTTTTGAGAAAATTATATTATTATGATGTCTATTGGCGGGGAAGAAAAATTGATAAAAAATCGAAAAAAAAATTACAGTCGTTTGAGCACTACCTAAAAAAATGTTTAGACCTCTCAAATTTTATGTGACCTACTTTTTCATAACGTAGTAATATTTTCCGTTGAATACCGCGAAAAAAAAATCATTTTTTTGACCACCCTAGTATACAGGGTGTCTTGTTATAAATGGATAAGCCCGCAGCTGTCGATATATCAGATCATGTCCTACTATATGCTGGAATTTCAGTTTAGTAAAAGTCCCACGGTTTTCGAGATAAAAAGCATCTCCTTTTGCTTCTTGGCATGCCATTTCTCCAAATGATAACTTTTTTTTGCCCAGTTTTAAGAAAAATACTCTTGGTTATTTGTTTTATTTATAAAAGTCTTCTTTTTAACCTTAAATGTTAAGGAAACCTCATGGAATGAAGATCTTATGCAGAATTTTCATACAAACCAATTCTTTGTCTTTGATAGCCCGCGGTGTAAAAAAAATGTACTATGCATATCATACCAATAACTTAAAAAGTTGCTTAGTTATTGTCGATTCATATCATTTGTAGAAATGGCATACAAAAAGCCAAAAGCAGATGATTATTTAAAAAAAAAACGTAAGCCCAACATCTCGAAAACCGTTGGACTTTTACTAAACTGACATTCCAGCATTTAGTAGGACATGATCTGGCCTATCGACAGTTGTAGGACTATTCATTCATAACAGGACACCCTGTGTGTGTGTGTGTGTGTGTGTGTGTGTGTGTGTGTGTGTGTGTGTGTGTGTGTGTGTGTGTATATATATATATATATGTGTGTGTGTGTATGTATGTATGTATGTATGTATGTATGTATGTATGTATATATATATGTATATATATAAACGTGAAAAACGTTCATTTCGAGATGAAAAAAAAACCATTTTGAAGCTTCAAGTTTCTAGTTTTAACATGTTTTGGCAAAAAATGTTGAGCTACGGACATAGCGCAATCATAAGAAATAGCGGGTGAAGAACATTTTTCAAACATTTTTGTTTTTTTTTTCAAGGGTCCACGGGCACGAGACATTTTTTTCCAGTTAAATCAATGTAAAAGTACACTACTTTACAAATATGTATGGAAAGACCAATGTTGCCAGGTTTTTTTCCGCTTAATGTACCCCCAATAGCCCTGTACATTTTCAGATTGATCCATCGAACCGTTTTTCCGGACCGATTTATCAAAGTTTTGCAAAACAATTAAAGAAACAAGTGTATTGCTCCTAAACATCGTGTAATCATCATCAAAATGAAAAGGCCAATATTCTTCGACTTTTTCCACAACTTTGAACTAGGTGCTTGTTGAATTAGAGAAAAAAGATCGATTTTTTTTTAAATTTGTAAAACAGTTCAGGACAAAATACTGACTCATTTTTTAGACGATTCGACCTTTGCACACCATAATTTTACTCATCCTTGATGGCACTAATTAGAAGTTGACACCCCCAAGCTGTTTTCACTAGTCGATTTTTGTTTATCTCGATACGAAAATGTTTCATATAGATACAGCGCTTCAGAAAACACTAAAAAATGAAGAAATGTTCTGTTTCTTCAGCAATATATATTGTATATATATTGTGTGTGTGTGTGTGTGTGTGTGTGTGTGTGTGTGTGTGTGTATTGTCAAGTTGCGTTTCAAATATCGAGACTATCCGAGTAAGGTGCAGGAAAGCGGGCTGGCGTAGCTCAGTGGTCAGAGCAGTCGACCGGCAATCGAAAAGTCCCCGGTTCGAATCCCGGCCCAGAAGCGCACCGCATTTTTTTCGGATGGTTCTCTTGGAGTTTTTTTCGGGGGATTATAATATACATATTTATAATTCCCATCACATGTTATCATCATCATATTATCACAATGATATTAAGTAATTGATATAGTTTATGTGATACAACAAATAATTATAGGAATTCATTTCGTCTTTTATGCCATACCTGCGACTACGATGCTCCAAACACTCGGTACCGTAGGGTGACCATGTGTAGCTATAGGTAGGTAGGTTGTAGATTCGTTTTTATATGTAGGCCGAAATATTGGCTTCGATTAATTAATTTCACAAAGCCAGGGAATGACGAATTATGACACAAAATCATTGTGGTAGAACTCTAAATGGAGTATGTCATTTTATTTTGCATTTATTAAATATTCTATCCACATAGCACACTTGGATTTGCAGTGTATATTTAAGCAAATCAATATTTATTGCAACCGAATCTTTATTTATTTAATTTGTGTGTATTTAATATTCAAAAAGAATACCCGAAGCAAATTTAAAAAAATATTTGGAACAAATTGGATCGTAGTAGTCGTGAGACAAGGAAAAAACCTATTTTATTTAAGGAATCATCACAGTGTGACCACCCGAAAAACAGCTGATTTTCGCGATTTTTTAAAGGTGGATAGGATAAGCTAATCGGTCTAATTTTTTTTTACAAATAAAAGCGCCTATAAAGAATACAAAACGATTTTTTTTATATTTCGTGAATTATTATTTAACATTGCTTTTATTTGCGGAAAATTGCGTGGAAAAAAATGGTGTCCTGGAGGCCAGGATTGCGGCCGCAAATATTATCTGAAACGAAAAATTCAAAATGTTTATTAATCTGTAGGAAAGCCGCTATATTCCTGTGGACGTTATTTTAAAGCGAAATTTGAAAAAAGGGCGGCGTTTTGAACAAAAAGTATCAAATTTAGACTTTTATTCGACAGTTTTTCGTAAAAAAAAATAGGAAGATTTCAAAACCAAAAAAAGTTTCCATAGCAACATAAGGAATGACGTGAAGAATGTTCTGTTAAAATTTTAAACTGGATCGTATTTCAAATTTCAAACATCCAAAAATTTCAAATTTCAAGTTCGAAAACTCTTCCTTTGAGAGTGGCCACCGTTTCGAAAAACACCATTCCGAGAAAAACGCGTTTAAAGTTCTAAGAAAGGCTTAACTTTAAAAAAAAAAAGGCTGTAGCGACCGAAATAATTCGAATTTCGGTCTAAAAATTGGACAGAACGTTTATAACCGTGCATGCTATCGGATAATGCAAAAAAAAATCGATTTTTTGAAAATCTTACACTGTGATGATTGCTCAAATAGATCGCATTTAAATTGAATAGTTTTTTCGGCAGTGAGTATTTTCTGGTCCATCAGAATGATAATAATATATAACAGATAAAAGGGCAACACAATCAATATTATCAATATATTTCGTCTCTACCGAGCTCCAACAAAAGAGATGCATTTCAGTTCGAAGCAAAACCAAGCGCAACTGCATTTGCTTCGTTCGGGATTCCCGGGGCAATCTGAGGGAAGAAAAGTAAAGAGAGAAAATCGATAGCTCGCGCGCGCGGAAATATCAGTTTGGAAAAAGGTACGGGGAAAATCGACAGAGAGGAAAGATCGTTTCGCCGGGGTGTGCTGAGCGAGACGATTGAGCGCTGAAAATCGTCCGCCTCCCCGACGGCCCGATAATCGCCGAGTAATACTCGACCCGAGAGACGGGCAAGAAAAATAAGCCACGAAAAGATTCGACGAGAGTGATACAGGACGCAGGAGACGGTGAGGGAGGGCGCGCACTCCGTGTGCAAGGAATATAAATAAAATTCAAATAAAAAATAAAGTTTTTCTCGCCTGGGAATAAAGGATCAGCTTGGGCACAGGCGACACGATGTATCGAGACCTCGAGATTAAGAAACAAATTTGAAAAAAGGAAAGCGTGTTATCTGAAAGCGGGCGGGGTAAGCGAATAACCGGAAACGAAAAGTTTTACCGGAGCTTCTTTATCCTTAAAACTTCACCGTTCTCGAACTTTGGTGGAATAAAAAAAAAAGTAAATTCTCGTTCAGCCATACGGGTCAATCTTGCGGGAGGAAAATATACGAGGAGGCGGAACAGCCGCTGTAATGAAATATTTTTCAATAAACGAGTAGCGAGTCGGACTCAATCACTGACTTGTTTGATCGTCTGCATCGGGATTTTTTTTCACTCGTTACTAGCTATGCCCTCGGCTTCGACCGCGTTCAAATCCTATGAACGGCAAAACTACCCCCTCAATTCTATATTTGAAAATTATTTATTACATATTATTTAGTATTATAATAGTGTTATAATATAATATTACGCCCTGTATATTAATACACACACACACACACAAATATATATATATATATATATTCATATATATATGTATTGAGACGGATAGGTCCGTCTCCCTAACCCGGGCATAAAGGCAAAAAGGTCAACCGATTTCGGGAGAGAGAAGGGGTAAGCGAGAGACCGATTGAAATAAAAACAAGGTCAAATAGCTGACACTGACAGAGGGACAGGCAAAACCCGGGGAAAACCCACTAATCAAATTAAGATGGAAAGGAAGAGAAACCGGTAAATACCGGACAAACCGACTAATCAAATTAAGGGAGGTAGAAGAGAAGGGGAAACGAAAAGGCGGTAAAATATGCATATAAAAGGACGGGAATTTTGGGGAAAAGCACTCCTTCTTTGGCTGGGAAGTCGATCAGTACCAAGCACACAAATACTGACCCAAGGGGAAGGAAAGTGTGAAAGGCGGAAAATTGACGGAATAGCTAAAAGGTGGAGTCACTAGAGAAAAGAGAAAAGAGAAAGAACTCTCAAATTTCTGATAACCTTGGCCGTTCTCAGCCGTCGTAAATACTGACCGCAAGGGAAGGAAAGCGTGGTGGATAGAGGGTCAGGGGGAAAGAAAATGAGAAGGATTGAAAGATCAAATTGACAGAATAACTAAAAGGTGGAGTCACTAGAGAAAGTACTCTCAATTTTCTGACAACCTTGGCCGTTCTCAGCCGTCGTAAATACTGACCGCAAGGGAAGGAAAGCGTGGTGGATAGAGGGTCAAGGGGAAAGAAACTGAGAAGGGTTGAAAGAGTAACGAAAAACAAAATATCAAAGAAAAAATGCTTGAGATTACGAACAAAACATAGGCAGAAGAATAAATTAAGATTATAAACAAAAGAATGGCAGTTATTGAAAATCAAACACAAAAATCGCATTAGGCGACAATAAGAGATAAGGAGGTAGCAAAGTAAGTGAATAGATTCAGGCACACTGAGACACACACACACACAAGGACACCATTATCACGAGGAAAATCGAAATTGGTATCAGGAGTATAGAAAGGACGAGGAGATAGTTCTCGAAAATCCTGTAAACAAAGAAAAAAAACGGGTGCCGAAACCCAGAGAGCCTCGACTCCGTAGACCGGTACGTGGCGACATCTCCCGTCGCGATAGATAAGCGAGCGATTATCGACGCGTGATAATCGATCGCGATCCAGTAGATTGATCGGGAGAACGCACCGATAGCGACGATACGGCAAGTAGGGAAGGGGCAGTAGTAGTGTCATAGGGCGATAGGGCACGCTGACCGAGCATCGCGAGCCACCGCGCCACGAGCGGGAGCGCGCCGTAACGCGATACACCCTAAGCGTCGCAAGTCTAGGGAGAAGGACAGCGCCACGAGCGGGAGCGCGTCACAACCAAGCGCGCCGTGTAGAAAGAGAGGAGGACAGCGCCACAAGCGGGATCGCGTCATAACTTAACGCGCCGTAGAGAAAGAGAGAGGGACAGCGCCGCGAGCGAGAACACCGAACAATTAAGTACATAGAGAGAAGTAAGAAAGGAGGGGAATTTATATCAATCGATGATAAGCCTAGACACGAAGCACAATTACCGGGCGAGGTAACAACGTTACCGACTGAGTAGGGCGTTGCGAGAAATACGAAACGGCGTACTATAAAAAGCGTTTTTTTTTTGTATAATCTCAAGCCAACAACGAAAACTTATAAAGCATTTTGTTTTTATTATTATTTTTATATCGAGCCAAAACTTAGTGAATAAATTTCGTTTGTTGCAAAATACCAAAACACCTGAGTCTGAACTAATTTCTTCCCTGTTCGAGTCCCGAACCAATAAATTTAAATGTAACGAACCTTGACTCGTTACATTTTGGCGCCCAACGTGGGGCTCGAACAAAAGAAAGAAAGACTCATTAAAAGGTGTAAAAAGCACGTATAAACAAATACATAGATAAACCCAAATCGAACAAAATAAATTAAGAGAAAATCAGGCAGAATAAAAGAAAATGGCGCAAACAAATAACGAAAACTCTCTTCATTGGGAATCAACCACGGCAGATGGTTTATTAGAAGAGGCCCGACAAAGGGATCGACAAAACATTGAAAGATTATCAGCGATCGGACCCAGGGAGGAAGCAATTACAAATGAAGCAACGTTTGACGTCAGCCAAGAGACAGTTGATCTTGAAGGGATTGGAACAGAGGATAGCGAACTTACAAAAACTCTCATCAGAGCGATGAATAAGATCCGTAACGAACAGCGGAGAGAACGGATCACCACGCAAGCGGAAATTAGGCAGCAGGAGGACAAATGCATCGTGCGGTCGCGTCAGCTACACGAAGAAATCAACAAAAAAATAGGAAATGAAGTCCAGAAAATCGAAGAACGCACGGAACGAAAAATTGTCGTTGCGCAGAAAATCATTGAACAGAGCAACAGCCAAATGCGAAAAGAAAACGACGTAAAGATTGAGGATTTTGACACCCGAATGGAAGCCATCCGGCGAACAATATCTCAGCTCCTCCATTCGTCGAAAGACGTTGGGGAAGTTGTCACCGAACACTCAAAACGAATAACAGAGTGTGAAAAAAACATCCGAGCACAGAATTCGAATACGATGTGTAATACAACATGGGGAACAGGATTGAATGTAAGCCAAGCATACGCAGCAAAGCAAAAGCCACCAATATACAATGGCGACGGAAGGGAACGACCAATGCGATTTTTGCGAGACTTTAAGGAGTTTTGGCGTATCACGGGAAACACTGATCTCCACTACCTCATTAGTCAGTCGTTGAAGGACACGGCAAAAGATTGGTGGAGGATAGTCGAGGACAGAGTCCAAACAATTAACGACTTCGAAGAAAAATTTTGCGGGCGTTATTGGAGTCAGGAAATCCAGGACAAGGTCCGCAGAAACCTAGAGTTCGGGGCATACGAGTGGGATGGTCACCGAATGACTCGTACTGAGTATGCTACCCAAATATTCGGAAACGCCAAAGACTTGAGCGAAGGAATAGCAGAGGAGCAAATCATAAGGAAACTAGCGAACCATTTTGATGAATCAATCAGAATGGCAGTCCGCGTAAGCGGGATAAAAACAGTCGATGCATTCCTCGAACTACTGGAAAGCATGGACGGGGCAGGACCACTTAACGCTAGAAGAACATTGCCGCGTCAACAAGAACCCATCGGCGCAACATGGCAGCAAAACAACCCATGGAAGGGCCAAAAATTTGGAACGTTTGGGGGACCACGACCTATGGGATTTAACCAGCCATGGCGGCCAGGGAATCCCGGTTATCATGGACCACCACCACCATTCCAAAATCGTCAACAAGATAACAGAGTAATGGGAAACGACAACGCGATGCCAGCACCGTTCACGAGACAGCAACCATGGCAACACGGGTATGGGAATGTAAGACCCCCCCTAAATCCAGTGGCACCGGCGTGGAATCCTAGTCAGCAAGCAGGGTTCACTACAATGGATGCACCGCCTCGGGTAAATCCAGAGGCACAAAATTCCCAGCCACAAAGCGGATACCCGGCCGGCCAAAAACAGAACCAGGGAAACGAATAGAAGTTGCGCCCGAATCGATGGCAATCCGCAATGTCGAGGAATCATCACGAGGCGCAACGGACGACGAAGAAGTACAAGAGGCCATGGAGGAAGCAAGGCAGCGAATGAAAAGAAATTTGAAGAAAAAAGAACGAAAAAGAAAGAAGAAAGGTGGAGCAGAAATACAGGACACAAGTCCTTTAGGAATGATCAGGATGCCGGTGCAGCAAGAGGCAAGCGCCCTGAAGGTAAAGACGACAACAGCAACAACGGAGCATCAGAAGAAACAAAACAGCAGCGAAGAGATGGAGGAAACCACAGCAGCAAAAAGTAGCCGAAATAAGACCGGGGACAACAAAAAAATAAAGAGAATAGGAACGAACACATACGAGCACCCAAGGGATTTCCTCATGGAAAATCCAGGGCAGACAAGAAGAATATATCCACGATGCCCAACGCTGCCGGTCGGCCTGGAAGGAATAACCGTCGAGATATTGATAGATAGCGGGAGCGAAGTATCCTGTATGTCAGAAGAATTCTTTTTACAAAGGGAAAAAGAGTTCAAGAATTGCCTCAGAATACCTGTAACAAGCACCGAGGCTATTGGAGCATTCGGGGGTAAATCCGGTCGCATAAAGCAGCAGGTCATGGTTGAGGCAGAACTGTACCAGGCGAAGGGCAGCATACAAATGCTAATAATCCCAAAAATGAGCAGAAATGCTATCCTGGGTATTGACGGAATGCTCGAGCTACAAGTAAAGGTAGACGCGAGAAACGGAACCATAGCAGTAAAAAACGAGATAGTCGCCGAGCTGGATGAAGGAAGGTGGATCTGGCAGCGGGAAAAACTCCAAGAGCAACCACGGATCCCCGTGGCCGCAATAAAAAACCACAGAGAAGACGAGCTGACTCAAGAAGAGATAAGTCAGAAAATAGAACAATGTGCAAACTTATCAGGAGGAATGAAGCATAATTTTGGAAGTCTAATTCAAAATTATCGACACATCTTCAACAAGAGACCCGGACGAATGTACGCATATACGCACAAATTACTTCTGAAAAACCCGGAACCCTACGTGCACCGATCATATCCGGTCCCGATGCAATATCGAGAAAAAGTGCAGGAAGAAATTGACAAAATGCTGGATCAAGGCATAATTGAACGAGCAAAAAGCCGTCTCATAAACCCGCTCGTTACAGTAGTCAAGAAGGACGGGTCAATTCGATTATGTCTCGACGCTCGACAATTAAACACCTTCTTAATTGAAGATCACGACACGGCGCCACCAACCGAGGAAATATTCCAACGTTGTGGAGGAGCACAAGTCATATCGAGCCTAGACATGACGAGCAGCTTCTGGCAAATTCCGCTAGCTGAAGAATCAAGGCCATATACTGCGTTCCAACATGATGGAAAGTGTTATCAGTTCACGGTAACACCGTTTGGACTAAAAACAAGCACGGCAAGCTTGATAAGGGCACTCGATATCGTACTTCAGGACATAGGCGGATCAGTCATCAATTTTGTCGACGATTTGTTGTGCCTGTCGAAAAATGAGGCACAACACTTGGAACATTTGCACCAATTGTTCGAGCGAATCAGCATGAACAACATGACCCTGAATTTTAAAAAATCAAAATTCTTCCAACAGGAAGTGGTATTTCTGGGGCACATTCTGTCAACCACGGGTATCAGACCTCAGCCAGAAAAGATTCAAGCAATCAAAGAGTATCAACGCCCCCAGAACATAAAACAACTCAGGGGATTCCTAGGATTGGTAAACTTCTACAGCAAATTCTCGGACAGACACGCGAGAGAAACGATACCTCTCCTGGGGCTGCTGAAAAAGGGACAAGATTGGAGATGGGGGGACAAGGAGGAAAAAGCATTCGAAAGAATAAAACAATTATTCATTGAAACGATAATCCTCAAACACGCAGATCCATTTCGGGAGTACATCCTCACCACCGATGCCAGTGATTATGCTATCGGAGCGGTTTTGAGCCAAGCGGATAGAGATGGACTTGTAGGGGTAATCTCATTCGCAAGCCGGACATTCAAAGGAGCGGAAATCGGATATACCACAACAGAAAAGGAGATGCTAGCAATTGTATGGGCGTTGCAGAAATTCCGGACATATCTGCTGGGAGCAAAAATCAGAATCATTACCGATCATAAGGCGTTGACATTTATGAAGACGTGCCGATTTGTGGGGGATCGCATGTTGAGATGGGCTTTGTTGGTTCAAGATTACGATATTGAAGTAGAACATTGCCCAGGAAAAGGCAATGAAGTAGCCGACGCCCTGAGTCGAACATGCGGCAACCGAATCAACGACGGCGGAAAAACACCAGGGAAAATAGTCCTGACCGCGGTACTGGCGCGAAAACCGACAAAAGAAATAAAACAACAATTTCAAAGAATCGGAGAGATGCAGCGGGAACAGGAGAATCTCCGAGAAACATGGGAAAATTGTCAGGAGAACGGAGAAAACAAAAGATATCGAATTAGCGAAGGCTGTCTGCAGAAACACGACCGAACGGGGAAATGGAAGGTCATATTACCCGAAGAATTGGTAAATATTTTCATTAAAGAATGCCATGAGATATACGGACACCAGGGCGCGCGTAAGATCTTCCAGCTAATTAACGAAGATTTTACGTGCAACCGGATGGCAAAAAGAGTGAGGCAAGCAATAGCCACTTGCGACCTGTGTCAAAGGGTAAAAGTCATGGTACAAAACAATTATGCAGAAATGCAAACCATCACACCCGACGGACCAGGTGACCTGGTCTCCATCGATTTCTATGGACCCCTGCCTAAATCAGTAGGGGGGGTGCAACACATACTCGTAACCATAGACGCATTTACAAAGTTCGTCAAACTATACCCACTTAAGAAGGCGAACACTGCAGCAACGATAAACCGGATATTCCAGGACTACATCCCGAGGTATGGAAAACCAAGAAGAATACAGTTTGATCACGGGACGCAGTTCACGTCAAAAGTATGGGAGGAAAAACTCAAAACAGAAGGGATACAGGGAGTATTTTCCTCGATCCGCCACCCACAAGGAAATATAGTAGAACGAGTCAATCGGGAGCTCGGGCGATTTTTCAGAACCTTCTTGACGGAGAAACATACAGGATGGTACAGATGGGTGTCCGTAATACAAGACTGCATAAATGAGACACAGCACGAAACCACCGAATTCACGCCAACGGAACTGCAATTAAAAAAAAAGCCCTATCGAGTTTGGCGGGAATGGGTACTCGCGCTTAAAAAGGACCAAACAGACACCCTCACCTACGAACAAAAAATTGAATTGGTAAGGGAAAGGATCAAGAAAAAAGGACGACAAAGGGCGGAAAGATTCAACACAACCCATAAAACAACGACGTTCGAAGTAGGCGAATTCGTGTTAGTCCGGTCGCTCAATGTCTCCGATCCTGCCAAACAAAGGACCGCGAAATTCATGCATTTATTCGAAGGGCCCTATAAAATAAAAAAATGTGTGGGAATAGCAACGTTTCTCTTGGAAAACCCAGAAACAAGAAAAGAGAGGGGAAAATTCCATGCGAGCATGCTGAAACGCTATCTAACAACGGACTCGACAAATTCCGAGGAAAAGGAAAAAGAAGGGATATGCCAGTCTAGTATATCGAGTAGTCGAAGATAGATGAATATAAAAGCAAGCGCGCGAAACAGGAAGATTCATAAATCGCGAGCAGTATGGAAACAAATACTAGAAAAACCGAGACCGACGAACAGAGAAATCAAAGAGAGAGGCACCCCCGAAATAGTCAGCGACGGACGAGAAGAGAACAAATAAACGAAGAAAGGGAAACTGATAAGGACGAATATAAATTGTTCCTGGTGACAAACGAAAATATCAAAGGATGGTATCCCGGGAAGACGTTAGGATTATAAAAGGGAGAGGGAAATTGAAACGATCAAAGCGTCGGAATCAATTAATCACTCGTCAGTCAACCGTCAAGCACACAATCGTTAAGATGTACCGGAATTTCGAGGTCAGCACACTGAGGAGGGTGTACACCGGGGTCACCGTGGGAGGAATTACGAATCCTAACGAGTTCGGAGTACATCTAAATGAACGCGATGGGAGAGGGATAGCCATAATCAACATGTGGCAGAACATCGGCCCGGAGGAGCCGGGCATCGATCCGTGCATAGAGGAAGAGATCTTTCCCGGTGCGGCGATCCTGTGGCGACACGAGGGCAAATTTTATCGGGCCACCTACCAAGGGAAAACTAATGAAGGCAAGTTCCTTTTGTGGCTCGGGGATTGGGGGAACAGCGTGTACGGCACCCAGGAAGAGTGCTACACCGCCCCAACAATGGCGTTCATCCACACCTACCAGGCGGTGCCGGTAACTCACGGCGACCTGATGCCGATCGACAATCACTGGGACGAAGAGGACATCTTTTATTGCCGGGCCTTACTGGAAGAAACCACCTGGACCATGAAGATCTGGGGAAGACCTAGCCGGTTGGGCCTCGTTCTCGCGGATCTATACCTCGAGAACGCGGGCCCAAACCAAGGCAAGAGTTTGGCCGAAATATTCATCCGAATGGGAGCGGCACTAAGATCGTCGAATGCGCGGCCACCGACAATCGACAACAAAGGATGCCGGTTCGGGGAAATCGAGTATCACCGAGAGGTCGAGCAACAGTGGGCGACCACCAGCAGCGCCGACGACACCAACGGCACCGATGACGACGAGGAGGCCACCATCACGATTAGCAACGGAGATCAGACGAGCGAGATGGACGACGACGACGACGACGACGAGACCCTGATCAACGAAGACCTGGACAACGACGAATACGACAGCGACGAGGAGAGATTCTGGCGGGAGATCGGTTTGCGTGACGACAGTGGGAGCGAGTCCGCCAGCGATGATGACAGAAGCGTAATGTCAATATAAATAAAAAAAAAACCTGAAAATAAAAAGAAACGTATTAGTAAACTTATTCCGAGCGATGGGCAGCGGCCCTAGAAAAACGCGAGCGACTAGTTTAAGAAAAAAGGGGGGGGGGAACAAATAAAATAGGAATAAGTGAAGGCCGATCAACATGAACAGACAACGGTCGAAGGACACACAAAAACAGGAAAGTAACAACCTTATAATAGACACGTATATATTTTTTTTTTTCTCTTCGCGACTTGGGTTGTCATCGGAACAATCCAAGATGCGAAGGGTGAAAAAAAAAAAGGGGGACAATGAGACGGATAGGTCCGTCTCCCTAACCCGGGCATAAAGGCAAAAAGGTCAACCGATTTCGGGAGAGAGAAGGGGTAAGCGAGAGACCGATTGAAATAAAAACAAGGTCAAATAGCTGACACTGACAGAGGGACAGGCAAAACCCGGGGAAAACCCACTAATCAAATTAAGATGGAAAGGAAGAGAAACCGGTAAATACCGGACAAACCGACTAATCAAATTAAGGGAGGTAGAAGAGAAGGGGAAACGAAAAGGCGGTAAAATATGCATATAAAAGGACGGGAATTTTGGGGAAAAGCACTCCTTCTTTGGCTGGGAAGTCGATCAGTACCAAGCACACAAATACTGACCCAAGGGGAAGGAAAGTGTGAAAGGCGGAAAATTGACGGAATAGCTAAAAGGTGGAGTCACTAGAGAAAAGAGAAAAGAGAAAGAACTCTCAAATTTCTGATAACCTTGGCCGTTCTCAGCCGTCGTAAATACTGACCGCAAGGGAAGGAAAGCGTGGTGGATAGAGGGTCAGGGGGAAAGAAAATGAGAAGGATTGAAAGATCAAATTGACAGAATAACTAAAAGGTGGAGTCACTAGAGAAAGTACTCTCAATTTTCTGACAACCTTGGCCGTTCTCAGCCGTCGTAAATACTGACCGCAAGGGAAGGAAAGCGTGGTGGATAGAGGGTCAAGGGGAAAGAAACTGAGAAGGGTTGAAAGAGTAACGAAAAACAAAATATCAAAGAAAAAATGCTTGAGATTACGAACAAAACATAGGCAGAAGAATAAATTAAGATTATAAACAAAAGAATGGCAGTTATTGAAAATCAAACACAAAAATCGCATTAGGCGACAATAAGAGATAAGGAGGTAGCAAAGTAAGTGAATAGATTCAGGCACACTGAGACACACACACACACAAGGACACCATTATCACGAGGAAAATCGAAATTGGTATCAGGAGTATAGAAAGGACGAGGAGATAGTTCTCGAAAATCCTGTAAACAAAGAAAAAAAACGGGTGCCGAAACCCAGAGAGCCTCGACTCCGTAGACCGGTACGTGGCGACATCTCCCGTCGCGATAGATAAGCGAGCGATTATCGACGCGTGATAATCGATCGCGATCCAGTAGATTGATCGGGAGAACGCACCGATAGCGACGATACGGCAAGTAGGGAAGGGGCAGTAGTAGTGTCATAGGGCGATAGGGCACGCTGACCGAGCATCGCGAGCCACCGCGCCACGAGCGGGAGCGCGCCGTAACGCGATACACCCTAAGCGTCGCAAGTCTAGGGAGAAGGACAGCGCCACGAGCGGGAGCGCGTCACAACCAAGCGCGCCGTGTAGAAAGAGAGGAGGACAGCGCCACAAGCGGGATCGCGTCATAACTTAACGCGCCGTAGAGAAAGAGAGAGGGACAGCGCCGCGAGCGAGAACACCGAACAATTAAGTACATAGAGAGAAGTAAGAAAGGAGGGGAATTTATATCAATCGATGATAAGCCTAGACACGAAGCACAATTACCGGGCGAGGTAACAACGTTACCGACTGAGTAGGGCGTTGCGAGAAATACGAAACGGCGTACTATAAAAAGCGTTTTTTTTTTGTATAATCTCAAGCCAACAACGAAAACTTATAAAGCATTTTGTTTTTATTATTATTTTTATATCGAGCCAAAACTTAGTGAATAAATTTCGTTTGTTGCAAAATACCAAAACACCTGAGTCTGAACTAATTTCTTCCCTGTTCGAGTCCCGAACCAATAAATTTAAATGTAACGAACCTTGACTCGTTACAGTATATATATATATATATATATATATATATATATATATATATATATATATATATATATATATATATATATATATATATATATATATATATATATATATATATATACATATTAATATTATATTATTATTATTATTATTATTATTATTATTATTATTACATAATGGACGTACGCAAAAAAGCTTACAGGATTGTCAAGAAGGAGCAAGATATGCAAAGGTGACACGAATACGAAAAAGGCTCTCATTCGGCTGAAATGTTGACACCTTTTTGCGTCTGCGGAGACGTACCCTATGTACACACGCACGCGCTTGGACAAGAAGATGCACGTACAATATTTGCGAATATTGACAACGGAGGAAACATCTCGAAAGAGAATAGAACCGAGTACGAAATGTGCATACGTGACCAGGCTGCGAATTTGTGTCGTGCGGGCCGAGAACTTTCGGAATAAGGAAGATGTATATATACGACTCGGGCACTCATTCTTTCCGTCTTTTGTCTAGTTCGAATCTCTCTCTCTCCCTCTCGCTTTCTAAGCGCGGGAAAAGGAAGCTGACAAAAATAAGCTCAAATATTCAAGAGTGTTCGTTCATTTTGCATCCTTTTCTCGGGAGCGCGGACTGTCGAATGCCTTTTATTATTATTATTTTTTATTTTTAGAACTCAGGCCTCCGCAGAACCGGACGAAAAATCGTCGGACAAGCACGCGAAGTTATGAAGAGCCCCTTTTCTTCGTGATTTAGTGGGAAAGTGATTGCATTCTTCGAGCGGAAGTGGAGTAGGCTAATAACGGCGGGGGTCGCAGGACTATGGAGATTTTCTCGAGGGTCGAAGAATCAATCGAAGGACCCGAAGAACGAGGAGCCCAAGAGAGAGCGAGAGAGAGGAAGGCGGGGGGTGGAAAAGTGGCGAATCTCCCTTTTAAATGAGGGTACACCGCTATCGGAATCCTGGGTCGAGGCTTTCTACGATACATACTAAGACGACAGAGAGGATAATATACGCCGAGGAGCGTGGATACGAGGCAAGGACGTCACTTCCCGAGGGCACGCGAGACGTTGCAAGAGCGAGTCGCAATTACTTCATCCGAAGGCCACGGCAAACACACTCCGCAGGAGCCAAATAACAATCGAAATCACACGTATACCAGCAAGCCCGAACGAATAAATCCAAAGAAGATATCAATTCGGAATTATACTTTTATATATATATACATATACATATACATACATACATATATATATATATATATATATATATATATATATATATATATATATATATATATATATATATATATATATATATAAACCCAAACAAATCCAAATGAACACGTACAATCTCCGTAGGAACAAAATAAATTCCAAATTATATATATAAAAACGTATAAATCCAAACAAACTGCGGAGAAACAGAATAAACTCGAAATGATATACAAAAATAAATCAAAACGTATAAGCAAAAAAAGCACAAATAAACTCAAATAAACTCTGGAGGAACAAAATTAATTCGACATTGTACATAAAAACGAACCCAAACAAAATCCGGAGGAGCGAAATGAAACCGAAGTTCAATCTACAAGCAAACCCCATCAAACTCCGTAAGCGCACGAAAAATTCGAAATCACATATGAACAAACAAACGCAAACAAATCCAAGCAAAGACACTCCGGACGAGGACGTTAGACTCGAAATCAAAATTATACTTCACCCTCATCATACAATCGATCAGAGCAAAAGGGACGTGATACTTTCGAAAACAAGATTTTAGAACTAACTCAATTTTCGAGAAAAAAAACGTCCTTCGCTCGATCCGTGCTTGAGAAAAAATCGTGAAATTTTTCGCCGGTCGGTGTGTCGCGGTGGAATCGTGCATCATTTGACGTGGTGTGGGTACGCGGTGCCGGAAATGCGGATGGAGAATAGTACCAGCGAGCCAGCGGAAGAGAGTACTTTGATTGACGGTCTTGGCAAGATTTCATCTATCATCTGATTTTACCGAATGTCCCTCCCGATTACCGCGGATATATATATATATATATATATATATATATATATATATATATATATATATATATATATATATATATATATATATATATATATATATATATATATTGTAACTGAAGCGTATACTGTTTCGGGTTGTTTCGTTTGAGTTCCCAAATCAGTTGTAACCACTGAGGCACGGTGATCTCGGGACGAGAGATATTGGAAGACCAGAGGGGGAGAGATAGATAGAGCAGGGTGGGGGTGGGGCGCGGGGCGGGATTAAAGGCATGGAAACGTGCAATTTCGGGGTGGAGATAACGACGACGAGAACGAGAATGACAACAAGAACCTCGCAAATGCAAGGAAAATGCGTTTCGAAACGTACATCTCGAAATAATGGGCATCCAGCGAGGCGAGAAACGAGGCAGTTACCGCTGCAATTTTTACTCTCGTCCTTTTTCATTTCTTTTTTTTTGTTTTTTGTTTTTTTTTTCCATTACTAGCACAGCTATACGCTCGTTGTTTTATATACTTAAGAGTCGCATAATAGCCTCTGATATAGAAAAAAAGGGTGGCTCCGCTACTTGTTATTTCCTCTATTTACCCTTCGTTCTATTACCACTGGCAGCAACAATGGAAGAAAACGAAAGAAAAAAACACTCATTTATCTGACGGAGCACTTCGGAGGAGGAAATATTATTGGCCGGGAAACGAAATGTTTTTTTGACTAATTATTTGACTTCACTTTATTTGTCAGGGGGCGTACACTAATTACGTAACGCCGAATTGCCCAATTTTCGACCTCCCATCCCCCCTCTTCCTTAATTCCGTTACGTAACGGGTGCTTTGTGAAATATGTTGGGCTTATATTCAGGAAAGAAAGATTTTTCTGTTCTCAATGATAATTAATTTTTTAATAAACAAATTTAATTTTGATTAAACGTTAAAATGTAGTGTTACATTGTGAATAAACGAAAATATTTTCATGGGACGACATAGGATTATTTCTATGAACGGATTTTTGTTCAATTTTTTCACGCACTTTATCACAGGCAAATCAGATTCGGATAAAAGGTGATGGTCACACCTTCTGTGGTGGTGACTTCTACCTTTGCGTCTTCGTCGGCCACCCACTCCACCGTGTCAAGTGTTAACTGGCACAGTAGCTCTCTTTGACGCCGCGTGATAACTCGCCTAATGGGGACTTTATGTACAGGAGTTGCTTTCGAGTGAATCTTCCTCTTGTGGTGTGCAACTACTTTTTTAGAGGCGAAATGAAGGCCACAAACATTGCAGGCTTTGCCACGCACCCGATGGCTTATTGAGGGGCAGAATAAATAATAGGGCATTACAGCGAATTCAACATGGCTGGGCTTCTTTGATATCGTAGTTCTCAGCAAGAGTGGAGCGAACTTATCGTTTCGGTCCCCTGTGGGCTGGGGAGCTTCAGGGCCGAGGGCTGTTTGGACGAGAGAGGATGGTGGGAGCAGAAACCCATCTGGCAAAATCCGGCGCAGGCCACTGAGATTACAAAAGTGTTAAAAAAATGAAAATCGGTTGATAAGTTTTTGAGTATTCGCTGGGACAAGGTCGAAAAAAGTTTTTTCGAGAAAAACGCCTTTTGCGTTTCGTTTTTCTTGATATACAGTTATGTGTTTTTCTAGAATATTGATACTTACATCAAAGTATCTAGTCTCGGGCGATATGACGGTTCTTCATCTTCATTATATTTCACCAAATAATAAGACCCTGCACTTCATCTATTTTGAACGATGCCACACCTGTAGGGACTAACAAGGAAAGGTTGCGAGATCGATCTCGCCGATTTCGATGAAATTTGGCATGCTTGGAGAATGGGTAAAACTAGGCGACCCCTTTTTTTTCTATCTGCGGAACCTGTTTTTAAGGGTTGAAACGCACCCTCGAAACTTGGGGTGTTTTTCGTTTTTCGTCGATAACGTTTTAACGGTACGAGATATGAAAAAATTTCAAATTTCAACAATGTTTAGTTTTTCGTGTACTATACATTGGAGATGAGAACGATAACGCTACTAACTGTTCTTACTAAAGTGACTGCAACTCCGTCAACTTTCGGACTTTGACTTCAAATTTTGCCAACGTATTTTTTAATGTACGTATTTTAAAGAATGATAAACAACCAAAAAGAAATTTTTTGTTCAAGTTTTTGCTTGGGGATCGTCGGCAGTGGGAAGATTTTAGAACTGCCAGATATAGCAAAATGTCTGCATGTTCAAGTTCTGAATTTAAATCTTGTGGGCAATTTTACTGCGGAAAGTTTACAGCTTTCCGTACGATATGTCAGTTACGTACTGACATTTCGTATGGAAAGCTGTCAACTTTCCGCGCAAAACTGTGCAGGAATTTGCACAGTGACTTTCCCCCATAACTGAGATTTCGTACGGAAAGCTGTCAACTTTCTGCGGTAAAATTGCGCACGAGTTTCAGAATCAAAATTTGAACATGCAGCAATTTTTGGCAGTTCTAAAATCGTGACGTAACGTACGCAGGACCGTAACGCCTGTCCGGACCGCCCCCCGAATTGCGTTACGTAATTTTCGTACGCCCCCTCACTATCAACTATCATTATCGGACTCGTTTATCATTACGTATTTATTCGTTTGGAATTAAAATTAATTGATTGGTATACTTAAAGAGAACACTATCGTGACGGGCCGAAAAAAGGTCGTATTTCCGATTTTCTTTTGTCCGATAGATTATTTATTTGGGATTTGGGTGAAAGGTATGTTATTAAGTATACATTGGACTTATTTCGTGTAAATTTTCATTGAATAAATATAAAAAATACCAACCAATAGAGCCTCTGCATAAAAACTGATAACTTGACAATGCGGATGGTCTGAAAAATGAAAATAAAAAGTTTTATAATCTATATAAATGTAGTTTTCGATTGGAGTAGCCGTTTTTTTAGAGAAAAAAAATTCCACCAAATGGCGGGTGTTGAAAAGAAGTTTAATCTTGGCGAAATGTTTACTTATTGAAGTTTTGAAAGATTATTTTAGAATTTTAGAAGTCATTGAAGATTGAAAGTTTTAGTATACGTAAATCGTTTGTAACTTGGTCAATTTTCGATATTTTAACTTGACGTTTTGTCGCTTGTTCTCGAATATGTATACTTTAACAAAATGCAAAAAATCGATTTTTTCGACCAGTCACAGTGGTGTCCCGTCTTAAATCCGAACGAAATCATTTGTCATTACGTATTTATTTGTTTGGAATAAAAATAAATTAATTTGTATTTTCAAGCCCAAACGAACCCAAGCAAAAACTCTTTTTTTATTGGGTATTTATTAATCTGCAATTGAAGTTCATTAGTTTTTACCCAAAAAATCGTGTCATAAGTATTATGGATTTTATACCAACATAAATATAGCGATACTGTTGTAAAAAATGCTAATAATGAAAATAACGAAGTAGATCAAAACAAATGGAAGCTTGACGGTCTATGCAGCGCGGGCAGGACAAATATAAGCGCTCTACTGTGTATACCAATCGAACGTAACGTTGTTATTCCTGTAATAATAGAGGTAGGTCGGGAGGAGGAATTTTATTTCGTGCGCGATATATTGCCAGCGGCGAGAGGCACATTAACGAGCTGCAAAATTGCACCCCGGTGTCGATAAACGATTTCGTCGTCGCCGCCGTCATTGTAACACTCGATTCGCAATACCCGCGGTCGACGCCGATAAATATTTCGCGCCGCAATCGTCGAAACGCAAGTACATTACCGGAAAAAAAGGGCGAGCATTGCGGACTGAGGACTTTTATAACTAGAATTGTTTCAGAAAACTAATCATGTTTTTCTTTGATTATTTATTTGTCGTTGACTGGGCATTGTAAGCTTTGGTACTGACACACGAAAAAATAAAGTTTGGCAATTAACGGGTTTGCATGAGCTTGGGGCACAAAAAAACAGGTCGATTTTCAATATTTTTATCTGATGAAAGCATCGGGATGAAAAGGTCGGGATTTTACCAGAGATGTCCGAAATTTGTATCGACCGATACTCGCTACTCGATACAAATGTAGCGAGTAGCGAAAAAAAAATCGCTACTCGATACGAATGTAGCGAGTAGCGAAAAAAAATTCGCTACTCGATACAAATGTAGCCAAATTTTTTCTTTACTCGATACTTAAGTAGCGAGTAGCAAAATTTTTTTCGCTACTCGCTACATTCGTATCGAGTAGCGAATTTTTTTCGCTACTTGCTACATTTGGATCAAGTTGCGAAATTTTTTTCACTCCTCGCTACATTTGTATCGAGTAGCGAAATTTCTTTGGCTACTCGCTACATTTGGATCGAGTAGCGAATATTTTTTCGCTACTCGCTACGTTTGTATCGAGTGGCGAATTTTTTTTCGCTACTCGCTACATTTGTATCGAGTAGCGAATTATTTTTCGCTACTCGACATATTTGTTTCGAGTAGCGAATTTTTTTTTGCTACTCGCTACATTTGTATCGAGTAGCGAATTTTTTTCGCTACTCGCTACATTTGGATCGAGTAGCGAATTTTTCGTAGTAGCCATTGAAATGACGCGTCGATTGAGTCTTTGATCATCCCTCTCCGATAATATCTTCACCGCCAAAAAAATTGTTGAAATATTAAAAAAAAATGGTTTATTGAACAACTCAAAAACAATAGATTTTTCGGGGATGGTTTTAATATACGAAATGTAAAGAATATTTTTCTCTATATTTTTTATCCTATCGACCACCCTTGAATGTTGCTTCTTTCAACCCCTCCCAGGGGTTGAAAATTCAAAACGAAATTCTGGGAAAACTATTGACCGAAAATAAAGAGATACGAGTATGGCGCTGTAGACAAAAATGTAGCTGATCGTTCAAGCTACAAATTGTTCCACGGCGGCGAATTCGTGCGGTCAATAGTTTTCCCAGAATTTCATTTTTTATTTTCAACCCCTGAGAGGGGTTGGAGAAAGCAAATTTCAAGGGTGGTCCATAGAAACGAAAATATAGAGAAAATTATTCTCTACTATTCGTACACTTAAACCATACCCGAAAAATCGATTGTTTTTGAGTTATTCAATTAACAATTTTTTTGGTATTTCAATAATTTTTTTGAGCGTGAAGACATTATTGAATAGTAATGATAAAATATTCGATCGACGCGTATTTTCAAGAGCTACAACGTTCCCTTTTGAACAAAAATTGTACGAATTTAACCTAAGAAGTTATTGAATTAAAACTGATTTTTCAAAATTGAAACAACTTGAAAAAATTTGAAGAAAAAAAAATCCGCGATTTGTTTGCGCATCCCGTTTTGCCCCGGTCTCCCGTATATAAGATGAGCATCGATGTTGATTTTTTTAATTTCACGTGCCGTTGTGTTGCCTATGATTAACTGTCGGTTATATATAGAGAAAAGAAGGCGAAAAGTCTCTGTGTTCGCCACTACAGTGCTATATCGGTATACCGATTTTTCGAACAAAATTTCGCTTACTCGATACATTTTCGACACTTTCGATACTCGATACCGAAGTATCGAGTAGCTCGTAGCGAAAAAAATACTACGCTACATTTGTATCGAGTAGCGAAACAAATTTCGGTACTTGATACATTTGTATCGAGTAGCAAAATGTAGAGAGTAGCGAAAAAAATTTCGCGACTCGATACAAATGTGGTAAGTAGCGAAAAAATTTCGCTACTCGATACTAATGTAGCGGAATTTCTTTCGCTCCTCGCTACAAATGTATCGAGTAGCGACATTTTTTCCGCTACTCGATACGAATCTAGCGAGTATCTTTTTTGTATCTCGATACAAAAGTATCGAGGTATGGACATCTCTGGATTTTACACACTGTTGAGACATGGTCTTCCCAAATTTGAGATTTTATTTTATTGAAACATCTTGATGAACAATGAAGGTATTATTGTTGAAAGAAAGTATGCTGTTGTTGAAGAAGTAAGTTGCTGCAACGCCAATCGATGTTGACAATTAAAAATAAAAAAGGTACTCTCTTAGTATACTTGTAAAACTTTATTGTGACCGAATACTTGTTTGAAATTTTGAAAAGAACGAAAATGACAAACTATGGAAACACACGATTCTCGACCGAAATAAAAAAATGTAACAATTTGTTAATCATATGAAAAAAATTATCCGGCCATGCGATAGCAAAAGTTATGAACTATGCTTTGTCCGAATTTGAAATAAATCGTAGTAAGGCCGCGAGAAGGTCGTTTTTCCGATTTTTTTTCTACTATGTTATTTATTTGAAATTTGGAAATAGGTATGTTATTAAGGGGTCTTCTCACTTTAAACGCTAAAAAGGCCATTTTCATGATTTTTTACAGGTTTATATTATAGATATTGATACAAAAGTTGTTACACTTAATAAATGCACTTTCGATAGACATAAAAGAATTTTTCAACTGTATTTATGTAACCAAAACAAACTTTAAATGTGTTTTTCTCGAAACAACGTTTTTCGACCGCTTGTTGATAAAATCATCGAAACTACTGAACCGATCCTTATGAAACTTTAACCACATATTTTTTACAACTATAGCTATAGCGCATATCAGGGATTTTTTAAAATTTTGATCTTTACTATTTCTTGCCAAAAACGGTGGGAAAAAACACGTTGTTTTTTCGAGAAATGTCCGTCATTTTGTTCTTTTTGCATATATAAAAAATCGTATGATATGCGCTATAGTCATTAACATACTGAATCTAAAACCGTTTGATTTTTTTGTTTCGGATGATCCATCTCTGAGATTTCATCAACAGCGCAAACCTACAACTTTTTAGGACTTTTTTTTACCTACCATTTTCGTCTATAAATAGAGACTTAAATAAATAATTTTTTTAAATGTATTTCGAAAGTGTAACAAGTTTTATATCAATATTTATGATATAAATCCATCAAAAAATTCATGAAAATAGTATTTTTTAAGTGTCTACAGTGAGAAGATCCCTTAAGCATACATTGTACTTGTGTCGGGTACATTTTTTTTTAAATAATCAAGATTAACAACGTTATTGAGGTATTGTAGAGCTTCTGTATAAAAAATGTGGTCCAACTGCCGGACCGACAAATTGACAATGGTTTGTTTGAAAAATAAAAATAACAAAGTTCTATACTCTATATAAATGGGCTGTATCGGTATAGGTTTTCCCTTAGTTTACTTATGCTCATGGCCGATATGTCATGGCAAATACGATACAGAGGAGGGAGTCAACTGCGGGCGCAAGGTGGGGGGTTGTGGAATAGGAGGTAGATGAGGGAGTTGTGGAATAGGAGGTAGAACGAAGTTGAGGCGGGTTGGGGTACGTAAAAACCCTGTACGGCTGGAACAAACCAATAAAAAAAAATAAAACATAAAAAACTCTATATAAATGTAGTTCTCGTTGTACGTAGCCATTTTTTTTCGATTTTCTTTCCACACAACGGTCTGCTTTGAAAAGAAGGTGTAATTTTGGCGAAATCTTTGCTTAACATGGAGGGCTTAAAAAACACTAAATTAAAAAAAAACGCCAGTACATCGATAGCTACTGCAATAACTGATTTTTTTTATTGAATATCGGACAATTATAGATAGAGTTATGATTCTGGTCCAGTCGAGAAAAGTCGTTTCGAGAAAAACGCTATCGAAAGTTTTAGCATGCGTAAATCGCTGCGTTACCTGCTCTCATTAAATCGTCTGTAACTTGGTCAATTCTCAATATTCGCACTTGAATTTTTTTCACATATTCTCGAATAGTTATACTTCAAGACAACACCAAAAGAAATCAATTTTTTTCGACCCATCACAATATAAAATGCCCGCCTTAATAAAATATAGTCCCCAAGGAAAAAGGTAAAAAAGTGAATCTCATTGTCAGCGGACTGGTTTGCGGTAGGACACCCACACAGAAATAAAATATATGTAAAAATATATTTTCCGATATATTAAAAATGGATGTAAAATATATTTCAGATATATATTATCCATCATAGATATAGATTAGATATATGAAATATATACGGTATATGCATTAAAAATATATTCGCGATATCAAACTTTTGGGCCAAAATAGATCTTCAGAATGTATATAAAAAATATATGTTGGACAGGCGGTGACATATATTCAAACTATATTGAAAATATACTTACAATGTACTTGAATTACCCTCAAAATATACTACAAATGTATTTTAAATGTATTCGAATTATAATTGAAATATACTTCAAATGTATTTAAACTACATCTAAAATATACACGATATATATTCATACTCCGTTTAAAATATACTTAAAATAGGTTCATACTACATTTCAAATATTATTGAAATATATTTAAACTATACTTGAAATATTCTTAACAATTTTGTTATCGCGTTATTTACATTATTGCACCCTTTTACGATATTTTTCGTTGTCATTAATTATGATTATGGTGTTTGCGCTTCAAATATATCAATGGTTCAAATTTAAATTATATCAGACGCTTACACGCCGAAAGGTTGTTTCGAACCCGGGACCTCTGAGTGATGAGCTGGGACGTTGTCCACTGAGCTAGTTCTACTTGTTAAATTGTTGAACTTTCGGATCGTCTGCATATCGTAAAATACACAATGTTAGTTTATTGAGAAATGTGTGGATTAACAAGAGTAACTAACATTATCGGATCAATTACTTAATTGCGTTCGCATAGAGAGTGCTGATCGCATAGCATTACATAACCTTCAATTTTTTTGCCCGATCATTTATTCCGGCTAGTGCGGCAAGGTCATCGCGAGGTACCGACTTGAAGATGTCTTTCATTCGCAACGTTACTCAAGTTGCTTAACCAACCATATTCAAAATATATAAAACGTACATTCAGTTTGTATGTTTGATGCATTTAAGGTGTATCTTAAATGGATTTATATTTATATATCGCATAGGTTTTACTCTTACCCAAAAATATAATTGGGATATCCAACTTTTGGAACCAATTATATTTAATACATGTTTTAAATATTTTTCGATATATTTTTTATATATTTTATTTTCATCTGGGCGGTGTGCCATCTTTCACGAGCCTTTCACGACCCTTCACAAAAATCGTCACCCGTCGTTCAATTTTCACAATTTTTCAAAAATCTTGATCGCAAATGATAGTTAAAACCCTACGCTATAAAACTATGCACTAAAAATCGTTTATTTTTTTAAAAATTTATTTCAAGCTCATCCAGACCCTCTAACCCGCGGAGTACACGGGACGAGGGAAGCGCTTCTTCATTGTCACGAAGGTATCGATTTCCACGCTAGAGAGAGGAACGTGTCGAGTTGATCGCAATTAAGGGTCTTGTATTCGAGGGAAGCACATTTGCGATCGTCCTAACTCCGCAACGAGAGCAGGCACCGATGCAATTTCCTCGTGTTACTATTTTCATCGATCTTTGCTCCATCGCTCGGTGTCTTACCGTTCCAGGGCAACGTGACTTTGCGCTGCGAGGCCCTTCCGGTAGCCCTTTTTGGACGGAAGGGCCATTTGGACAATCACCACCAAATGACGGGCAGGAAATAATTTCGTATTTCTCTCGATCTTGTCAGCAACTCGCATCGAAAGTCGCGGAAACCGCGGCACGTCTTTGGTGAAACTTTAGCCCTTTGCCTTTGACAGTGTCCCACGGGGCGTTCCAGTTTTGGGGATGTGTCGCGTCTCTCACTCTCTTTCTCTCTCTCTCTCTCTCTCTCTCTCTCTCTCTCTCTCTCTCTCTCTCTCTCTCTCTCTCTCTCTCTCTCTCTCTCTCTCTCTCTCTCTCTCTCTATATCTTGCTGCGGTCGAGGACGCTTCGCGGGCCCTCTCGGCGTGGTAGCGCAATAATTGGACTAGTTCTTGCTCTTGATGCGTTCTCCGTTATAGCCGGTCGGGCTCAACCGCACGTTCGAGTACTTTAACATTCTGCATGTGCAGCCGGCCCCCGGTTGTGTTTCGACTTGCAAATTTCGAGTACCGGGTAAACAGGCGCAGCCGAAATACCTTGGTGAAAAATAAGAAATGTGATAGCCACGAACTTTGATCGCGATGTAGGGAAGGAAAATTGGGGACTCGCCAATTGGTGCTTGCGATGTATTGTAAGTGACATTCGTACGTTGAAATGAATGAAAAGTTGGATAAGGTTGAGATGATAAGAAAAAGGTAGAAGATGGGGTGCAAATTTTATCGAACCGCTGACCCTATTTCTGCAGGTGGAAAGGAGCTGCCAAAATGTTGATACTGTGATCCACGTTCTTATACTGGTAAAAGTATCAGTGGGATTATCGTCGGTGTACTTTGATTATTATTAACATTATTTATTATTTTTTCAATGATGTAAGAATGTAAATATTTTTTTAAACATGTTAATATTGTTAAAAAATGAATAGTTTCGTTATTAAGGGGAGATATACACCTACATGGTCGAGGTCGAGGATTTAGAAGCTATGAACATTCCGTCGACTGTAGAAGACTTACACTATGGGCTTGGCATCGATGATTCCATGTAAGTTGACAAATTTCATGATTTATTCATTCGCAAATTTTCAAACGCGTTTTTCTCAAAACCACGTTTTTCAAATCGGTACCCAAAATTTCTCGAAAACCAATGAAACGATTGCCTTGCGGTTTTTTGTGGTTATTCTATACACCATTATCTATTACTTGTCATAGGATTTTTTTTCCGTTACTTAGTTTTTGTTTTATAGGCAAAATAATAACTCATTTTTGGCCCAAAAATCACTATTTATGTTCAAACGTCCGCCATTTTGTCATAAATCGATATTTTCAAAATCGGCTATGACAAGTACTAGATTATAGTATCTAATTTAATAATCTTTTTGGTTTTTTTTTTCAGATGATTTTTGAAGAAACGCCAGTGGGTACCGTATACGCAGTGTTTTTTACGACGCTCCAAGAATCATACAATATCCTTGTATATTTTTGATATTTTTAAATAAAGAAAATTAAATATATTTTCGAATGTATATACTTTTAGATAAGTAAAACCCCAATCCGAAATTTCAAATAGTTTTCCTTGAAAAAATTCACAAAAATGACCTTTTTTCCGGCTCCCAGGTGTATATCTCCCCTTAATGCGCTTATATTATTTAAAGTATTTATAACATTATTGTTAATATTCTTATAGGGTTAAAAATATCAACAGGATTCTCCTCCATGTTCTGTTATTTTTTATTTAAATCCCTGAATATTATTTTGATAGTGTAAAAATAGCAATATATTCATTAACATGCTAACATTGTTGAAAAAATAATAGATTCTTTATACACTACTCCAAAAAATCAAAGTAATAGAAAGTTTTTCAACTTTTTTAGTGTTTTTTTTAAACGCTGTAACTATGTGGAAAATGGTCGTATCGAGGTGAAAAGAAAGCATTTCGAAGCCTCAAGTTTCTAGTTTCGAGATCTTTTGGCAAACAATTTTTGTGAGCAACGGTTACCGTGCAATCGTAAAAAATAGTTTCTTTTTCAAGGGTCCACTTGCTCGGGACTTTTTTTCAGTTAAATCAATGTATAGGTCAGTTAATGTGAAAAATAAGTTGGTATTGTTTCCTGAAATGTTTTAGAAACTAAAATTTTTAGGAATTAAAAATTCGAATTGTTTTTTCTCAAATTTAACAAGCAACTAGTGCAAAGTTGTGTAAAAAAGTCGAAGAAAATTAGTCGTTCAATTTTGATGATGATTGCCCGATGTTTAGGAACATTACACTTGTTCCTTTAATTGTTTTGTCAAACTGATGAATCGGTTCGGAAAAACGGTTCGATAGATCAGTTTGAAAATTTTCAGGGTTATCGGGGGTACTTTAAGCCGAAAAAAAACTGACAACATTAGTCTTCCCATCAATATTTGTGAAGTAGTGGTCGATTTACTGAAAAACCATAAAAAATCAGTTTTTTACTTTTTCCAAATTAATGTTGAGGGTGAAAAAAAAAATTTTCTCAAAAATCAATGAAAGGGTCTTGTGGGAAATTTATTCCAGTTTTCAAAGCTGCCCGTCAATTCCTAGTGCGATAATTGGTTGCTGAAATATCGATGGTCAGCAACAAAAGCATCTTTTTTGCATTGGAAGTTGGATATCTCAGAAAAAAATTGACGTAGAGAGACCAAAAAAAAACCAAAATAAAGCTGAATGAACAAGCTAACTGATCTATACAGTGATTTAACTAAAGAAAAAATTCCCGAGCCTGTGAACCCTTGAAAAAAACAACAAAAAAATGGTAATTTTTCCCCCCCGCAATTTCTTATGATTGCGCGATAACCATAGCTCACAACATTTTTTTGCCAAACCCAAACAAACTAGAAACTGGAAACTTCACAATGCTTTTTTTCATCTCGATACGACCATTTTTCACACAAATGCAGCGCTTCAAAAAACACTAAAAAAGTTGAAGACATTTTCTGTTCCTTTAATTCTTCGAAGTAGTGTATTAACTTTTATTCAATTTTTTATATTATTGATGATATTTAGAATATTATTATTGATGTTCTTGTACTGTTGAAAATACCGATAGGATTGTCGTCCACGTTCTTTCATTATTATTCACATTCTTGATTATTATTTTACCAACCCAAGTTCATCAATACTTTTATCAAAAGACTGAAATTATTCAAAGAAAATTGATAGTATCATTATTTATGCTCTTACATTATTAATATTTATAATTAATACTGATATTAATATTCTCACTATTCTTGGTACTTGAATTTTGCAAGCTGTTTTCTCACTCGTTGATAACGGGGCATCATTACCCATTGGTTTATAAAATTAAACAAGTTGCATAATCAAGGTAGTAGTATCGACAACTCGACTTCCACGCGGCAGTGAGCTCCAAAGTCCTGGTGCTTAGTGCGCACGGTACACCAATCCTCCATTAACGTCTACAGCCAATTTTATATACGTAGGCTTGGCTCTTGGGACGCACTAAAATCTTTATCACCAAAAGGTATAATCCGAAATGGAAACGAACGACGCGATCGTTTCCTTGGATTGTGAGAAGCGAAGCTCGCTCTTTCCTTTGGCATACGAGCCGGCAATTGCCGAGATTCCTTCGCGCCGTCTGCTCGCAGCTGTATCTCGACTACTGCAGGCCTTGAGGAGAACGAGAGCGAGGCAATCCCCGAGTAGTTAAGTCCCTTCGTAGTACGGCACGGAGACCGCGCGTATTTTCGCCTTCCTCTTTGCACTTTACCAACAACTTGTCGTTAACATTTTCCACCCCCCCCTAACCCGAGATTCGCCAAACTAAGCACCTTATCGCTTCGCGCTTCTTTCTAAACTCCTAACATAAAATTAAAAAAAAAGGTTATATAAGGTGTAGTAAAAAGAAATCCATTATTTTTGCCTTCAATTTCATGCGAAAATATTGGATTTCTTTTTACTACACCTAATATTTGTTTTTTTTTATTTCTGTAATTATCGTGCGTCAATCGGTGCGGCGGACTCGAAAAGAAACAGGCCGGCCCGAAAATCTACGATCTACGAAAAACACGATTTTTTTTTCACTTTTCGAGAAGAAGGAAGTATTGGAAAAAAATCGACTTTGCATGTAGCATATTAAAAAAAAAATTCTGCTTGTATATGCAATTTCCTCTTAGGAGTTCTCAAAAGCAATTGTGAGACGTTTAAGGGGTACCACCATTGTGAAATTTTGAGAAAATTGATTCTTTTTTTAATTGGCTTAAGAGATGCTTTGAACCATCCAGAAGAAGGAGGAAAAGTTTGGTACCTGTAAAACAAAGGTCCGCAGGCCCGTGTGCGAGAGGTCGATCGTTTTTCTCGGAACACAATTTTTCAAAACGGCACGCAGCCAACAATTTTCATTCTTTATGCTCCAAACTTTGAGCACATCTTTAAAATAACATTCCGAAGAGAAATACGTGCGGGATTTTCCATGAGTTAATTATAACATTAGTTATTAACAAATGATTATCCTTTTTTTGTCGAAAATTGAGTGTTTACTTTAAATGCTTGCCAATTACACAAAAAACCATATTTTTACAATCCCCTACGTATTTATCTAGTTATACTCATGTAAATTGATATAATTTTAAAAAAAATTATAAAATCAAATTTGCAACAGTTATACCACGTGCCGCAGAGCGTCTCAAATTCAACATGTTTCGCGAGAATGTCCTCCAGCGTCACCATCTTGTAAATTTTTTTAATAAAATTTTTTTTTGATCAATCGAACAATTTGACTAATAACAATATTGAATCCTTGAATATTAGTATCCTCTTACTTGTCCTTCCACCCAAAAACATCGCGAAAAATTACTTAACTTTAGACGTTTACAGTGGTGTAAGCCCTTAAGGGGAGACATACACCTAGGAGCCGGAAAAAAAGTCATTTTTGTGAATTTTTTCAAGGAAAACTATTTGAAATTTCGGATTGGGGTTTTAATTATCTAAAAGTATATACATTAAAAAATATGTTTAATTTTCTTTATTTAAAAATATCGAAAATATACAAGGATATTGTATGATCCTTGGAGCGTCGTAAAAAAATCTGCGTATACGGTACCCACCGGCGTTTCTTCAAAAATCATCTGAAAAAAAAAACTAAAAAGATGATTAAATTAGATACTATAATCTAGTACTTGTCATAGCTGATTTTTAAAAAAATCGATTTATGACAAACGGCGGACGTTTGAACATAAATAGTGATTTTTGGGCCAAAAATGAGTTATTATTTTGCCTATAAAACGAAAACTAAGTAACGGACAAAAAAATCCTATGACAAGTACTAGATAATGCTGTATAGAATAACCACAAAAAACCTCAAGGATTTATTGGTTTTCCAGAAATTTTGGGTACCGATTTGAAAAACGTGGTTTTGAGAAAAACGCGTTTGACAATTATGAACGAATAAATCATGAAATTTGCCAACTTACATGGAATCATCGATACCAGGCCCATAGTGTAGGTCTTCTACAGTCGACGGAATGTTCATAGCTTCTCAATCCTCGACCTCGACCATCTAGGTGTATATCTCCCCTTAAACTGTTATAAGTGTTTTTTTTATCATCTAAAGTTGAGTGAGCGGTCCTCTCGAATCTATTTTTGTTTATTTTTTAAAATTATAATCCCGGGCATCAAAGTTAATTTCCAGTCGGTCATTTATTTATTGCTCAACCGCGCACTTCGTAACGATAACGAATGTTTAAAAAATCGCGAGGAAAGTACACACACAAGGGAGAAGAAAAGATCTTTTGGCTCGCAAAGTAAAAATCGGTGTCGATCCGAGGCATAAAAATGTTCCTTTTGGACGTCACTTTTCGTACCACCATGTATACTCCATACGATAAAAAAATGTTGAATCCCAAAATCTTACTATGCACATACGAGTCACGTTGAATTCATAATCCTCTTCTCGAGCTTTTATTTTCATTATTTTTTCTGGCGATTTTTTTTCCATGTTCTCATTCATTGCTCTTCTCGTTATTCCCGTGCTCCTGCTTTGGGCGATAAATCGCAGACGGCCCGTTTCTGTCGTTCCTCAAATGTATTCGAGAGACGGAGGATTTTGGCTGGAAAATTCAGGGCTTGGAGGCAAAATTGACCGAAAAAGGTAAAGAGAGAGAGAGAGAGAGAGACAGGAAGAGAAAGGCAAATAGACGGAGCATTTTTTTGCACCGTTAACGCCAGCAGCGGAAAACCCTTTTCCGGTGAAATTTCATTTCCACTACCACAAATATATCATGCAGTACGTATACATATTTGAAGTGAACATTTACCCAGCTTGATTTACGTTTTTTCAATTCTGTTGCCGGTTTTCAAAAATTGTTGAGTCAAAACAGAAATCGAAGAGTGATGGAGAAGCAGGGGGGGGAGGGGGCGAGCGAGACGACGCCAGTTTGGTACATGAGCATTTGCCGCGTAATTGGTTGAACGAATTATTCGTCATTTCCGCGGCGTTGCTCTGTACGGAATTTGGCTCGCCAACGCCTGGTGAATTGGAAATGCCCAGATTCACGGCGATTCGGTGACACGTTGGGATGGGACGTCGTCGTTTAAGCTCCCGCACTCGTGAGACAATCAAGAGCTAGGTGTATGCTTGAAATACGATTAACGTATGCTACAATTTTCAATACCGTTTTTCTCGACGTGTCCGGAATTATAACTCTAGCTGTTGTTAGCTAACGTAGCTATCGTTGTACAGAGACGTTTTTTTTATTTCGCATTTTTAAGCCTGCGAATATAAGTAATCATTTCGCCAACATTACATTTTGCGATTTTTTTAAGGCGTTACCCCCCCACTTGTAGCGCAAAAAAAAGGCCTTTTTCATGATTTTTTTTAAAGAAAACTACAAAACTTTTTTAATCGATCGATATACCATCTTAAAGAACACATCTTGAAGAACTTTCAGTAATTTTTTTATTGAAAAATATTACATTGTTTAGTGGCAAATGGCCGTCAATGAAATAATGTTTTTATATACACGGTTTGCGGTGACCAACATTGCGGCGAAGTGGATCATCTGGAAAAAAAAATGCGGATGGATTTAGTCAAATATAAGTATAAACTAGTCTTTAATCGAAGGATTTTAAAAAATATTCATTTTTCACAAAATGGCGGACAGTCAAAGTTAATGGTTCGATTTTAACGAAAAAAAAAACGGCCGTTTTTTTGCTATAAAAGGGCCATTTTTTTCGAAAAAAAAATCGAACGATTAAAGACTACATTTTTATGTGTTAAATAAGCCGGCAAAATTTCAAGAAGATCGGTTCATTAGTGTTCGAGTTATCTTGGTCACCGACTTCAGAAATGCCATTTTGAGAAAAACGCGTTTAAAGTTTCGCTTTCAACGCTCTTTCAACGCTCATATCTCAGTCAATTTTGTTCGGATCGACTTGAAATTTTCAGGACATATTCTCAGATACTTATACTTCAAAAAAATGCAATAAAAAAAATCGATTTTTTCAAAATCGCAAGTGGGGGTAACCCCTTAAAACAGCCACGTACAACGAGAACTACATTTATATAGATTATAAAAGTTTTTTATTCTCATTTTTAATCTCAACCATTGTCAAGTTACCGATCCAACCGTTGGAGCTCATTTTTCATACAGCGGCGCCATTATACTTCAATACCGTTGTTAATTTTCAATTGTTTTTCACTATAATTTACACGAAGTACGTTCAATGTATGTTTAATAACATGCAATTTTTTCCACATTCCAAATGAATAATCTACTAGACGAAACAAATTTGGAAAAAACGAGCTTTTTTCGGTCCGTCACAGTGATGTCCTCCCTTGATTGCGTGATCATAATTACACTACAATGATTAATCCAACAACGCGAGCGCAATTATAGTTTTCCCCATAGAGCAATTTCATTTTTTGCTGGATGCACTCCAAGAAGCATCGCAAGCTCGAAGCAAGTTGATGCATTCGTGCATGCACCCACATTCGGAGCGCTTTTTCCAAAGCGTTGTCTCCAGCGTGCGTATATTTATTCTGTTGATTTGGCCGGGAAATTGGCGGAGCTGCGAGGCGACCTTTGGAATTGCGCAGACCCCCCGCGACTCGAACTCCGCCACGGTGCATGTTGTTTTAATTCCGTTGTACATCGTAAATAGCGACAATCCGACGAACGCGTGGAAACTATGGCCGATGATTATGTGGGAAAGCGGACGTGGGAATTCCCGCGAGCTTCCGGTCAGCCACGGGGTGACGATTCCGCGGCATATTCCGCGCGTACGTTGTTCGTTCCAGGGCCCCGTGCAGAATGTTTATTCTCGCCTGTTGTATTCAGAATCTGATGTGGAACGGAAAATCCCGGAAAGGACTCACGAACATCCGGGAAAGTCCTCGTGTACATAAAATTTGCATAGCTGAAGTAATAATTTTTTATTTATTTTTAGGACATCGTATAAATTATTTGAATAATTATCATCGTTCGAATGACAGTTTGAAATAATAATTGTACGAATTAAATGCATTTTCAAGTATTCAATTAACCCTTCCTTGACACACTGGGTCATTTTGACCCGGGCGAATTTGAAATAAAATACTCACTTTCCCAAAATTGAACGTTTTCAAGCATTTCTTATAAAAATTCAATTCTATACTTTGCGAATTTCAATTATGCAGACGTATTAAGAAATGCTTTAAGTGTATGCTGGATTTTTTTCAATAAAAACCAACCGAAGGGCTGTTAACGAAACGTGTTTTTGAAAAATTGGGAAAAAAACTAGTTTTTCATCCACATTTTATAGAAATGTTGCGTGAAATATTGATTTTTTTTGTAAATGCGTGCCATTTTCTTAAATTAGCATTTTCTTCATTTTTATTACCGTCACATAGAAACTATACATGTTCCAAATAAAAAAATGTTTGAACTTTTTTGCAAATCAATGTCTACGGGAAGCTAGACTGCACGCCCATTCGCAACTCCCGCGGCGACCTTGCTGTAATACTCTGCCACAGCTCCGTCATAGTGATGATTAATTAATTAAAAAAATTGATTTGTATACTTAAATATACTAGTGAAGTATACCAAAAGTTTGATAATTGTAGAATAATTATTTCTTAATTTAAAAGATCTCTCAATATTGCTTATTTTTTTCCTGTCTAAATGTATATCCTGCCTCAATGGCAGATGGATAAAATACTATCCGGGTCAAATTGACGCAGTGTGTCAAACTCGTGGCCAAATATAAGTGGGTCAAGGAACGGTTAATAGAATCAGGATTGATTAAGGTCGGACGCCACCGAGACGGGTGAAAAAAATCAAATTTTATCGAGTTTTCTCAAAGCATACATATTCAAGAATATGTAAAAAAAAATTGCTCGTAAATATATTGAAAATGAACCGAGCTACAGAGGATTCACTGACAGCAGGTAACGCAACGATCTACGTACTGAAACTTTCGACCGCGTTTTTCTCGAAACGACTTTTTTCGACCTGGCCGGGATCTATAGCTATGGTTGTCCGATTTACGATTTTTAAAAACAAAAATTTCCGTTATTGCAGTAGCTATTGCTATACGTAGACATTTCCTTTTTTGCAATTTAAGATTTTTTGAGCCCCTGAATACAAGTAAAAATTCACAGAATTCACGACGTCACAGAAAAATATTCGAGACAAAAGTTGTACGGTGTGAAGGGGGCCATCAAATGCGACCAATCTTTTTTATTTCGGTGGAGGTGCTGACGCACAGTGAAAGTCAGCACCACTTTTTTTAAGGCGTTACCCCCACTTGTAGCGCAAAAAAAAGGCCTTTTTCATGAATTTTTTAAAAGAAAACTAGAAAACTTTTTTAATCGATCAATATACCATCTTAAAGAACACATCTTGAAGAACTTTCAGTAATTTTTTTATTGAAAAATATTACATTGTTTAGTGGCAAATGGCCGTCAATGAAATAATGTTTTTATATACACGGTTTGCGGTGAGCAACATTGCGGCGAAGTGGATCATCTGAAAAAAAAATGCGGATGGATTTAGTCAAATATAAGTTTAAACTAGTCTTTAATCGAAGGATTTTAAAAAATATTCATTTTTCACAAAATGGCCGACAGTCAAAGTTAATGGTTCGATTTTAACGAAAAAAAACGGCCGTTTTTTGGCTATAAAACGGCCATTTTTTTTCGAAAAAAAAAATCGAACGATTAAAGATTACATTTTTATGTATTAAATAAGCCTGCAAAATTTCAAGAAGATCGGTTCATTAGTGTTCGAGTAATCTTGGTCACCGACTTCAGAAATGCCATTTTGAGAAAGACGCGATTAAAGTTTCTCTTTCAACGCTCTTTCAACGCGGATTCTTCTCTTTCAACGCTCATATCTCAGTCAATTTTGTTCGGATCGACTTGAAATTTTCAGGACATATTCTCAGATACTTATACTTAAAAAAAATGCAATAAAAAAAATCGATTTTTTCAAAATCGCAAGTGGGGGTAACCCCTTAATGGCATGGTACTTTTTTTTCAGCCATCTTGTGGAGCATCTCAAGCCGCATAAAAAACATTCGGGGGTAAAAGTCGTTCAAGGTCATTTCGAACACGTATTAAAATGAAATACAAATATAAATATCTCGGATCACTACCAAATATTTGGTAGTAATCCGAGATATTTAGATTTGTATAATCGATACTGACCTTGAACCACCGTACAACTTTTGTCCGGAACATTTTTTCGTGGCGTCCATAATTACCGAGTTATTTCGGGTGGCAGAGATAAGAGGGACACCCTGTATATATAGTATATTAATTAAATATGATAATATATTAATGAATGCAAACTCGAAATGTATCTTTATCTCAATGATATGATATTCGATATCCATTTTGATATTGATACATTAATTAATTACAATATGTGATGATACATAATACAAATTGTACATATATATCAAACTGTATAATATTTTCTCAACACACTACACATATTTCTATATGAATAAAAATAGAATGCACATCGCCACGCGATAAATGTGTACGTACTCGTCGATTCTATCCCTGAATATTTCATTCCGCAAATGCGTTAAATGACACACTCGAAATCGAGAAGGCAGCGTAATATCCGCGTAATCGCTTGGCCCTTCTATATTTCATACAACGGGTAATACGTGGACGGGTCCGTTTGTTATATACGGTATTTTCCGGGATTATCGGATTTCACAAAAATCCGACTCGAACGCGCCATCTCCGGCCAGATTTTCCGAGTTGCGTGGGAGCAGCGATAGGACGGGAGCGGGCTATGTGCTTTTTTCCACCGATGACGTAACGCGGCGCGAGATGAGATTCGGTCGAAAAGTCGATAATCCCTTTGTCAAAAAATCCTATCTCGAACGTTACATCTGCGATTTTTACGAGAGAAATGCCACGATGAGCCATCGCGTTGAACGCTCGTGACTACGTATCGTTGCCTCGCAATCATCCGCGATCGCGCCCACCCATATTAATCCAAAGTTAATGAATTTCAAATTCGCGGGTAAGTAAAAACGGGGCAAGCGTCAAATAAGAATCCCAAACAAACGCAAAATCAATGGATTTATAATGCGTGGGTGAAAGAAGCGACGCGAGCATCGAATAGCCAATGCAAAAAGATCAATTAAAAATCTGCGGAAAAAAAAGAAACACCAGCATCAAGTGACAAGCCCAAACGAAATCTAACATATGAGTTAAAGATCTGGGAATAAAAAACAACCGGAGCATCAAGTGACAAACCCAAACAAATCCAAACCAACGAATTCAAAATTTGCGGATGAAAAAAGAATGAGCATCAAATGACACACCCAAATAGGTTTAAACAAGTTGATTGAAAATCTGCAGATATAAAAAGCGCCACCGGCATCAAATGACACACCCAAACAAACACAAACGTACGAATGAAAAGTTTGCAGACAAAAAGGACACACGAGCCACGAGCGTCAAATGACAAATCGAAACAAATGAATTAAAAATCTGCGGAAAAAAAATAAACACGAGCATCAAATGACAAGCCGAAACAAAGCCAAACATATGAGTTAAAAATCTAGGAATGAAAAACGAAATGGTAGCATCGAATGACAAGCCCAAACAAATCCAATCCGACGAATTGAAAATTTGCGGGTAAAAAAAGAACCACGAGCATCAAATGACAAACGCAAACAGGCCCAAACTAATTCAACCCAACGAATTGATAATTTGCGGATAAAAAACCCGTGCGGAAATTGAGTTGGGGCTGTGATCGGGCCCCAATAATATTCCCCTAACTTCATTCGGGCCCTAATCTGGAAGCCACATGAGGGCCGTTAGCGGCCGGTCACACTTTGTCAGCAAGGGCCATTAAAGGCGCAACGACCGGGGCCTTATAAGTTGCCTCAATGGCGCCTCATCAAAACCATTCTGGCGCCCTGAAAATGCCTCAACGACGCCTCATCATAACCATTTCAGCGCCATAAAATATCCGTATCAGTGGACATACGTGTATGTTAAATGCGTCAGGGTGTATCTGTATTTGTTTTTATGTAATTGTTCATGTGCATAGGTGCGGGCGTGAGTAAATGCGTATGTATGTGTGCGCGCGTAGAAATGTGATTGCGTATTTGCATGTGAGCCTTTATGACAAACTGCCATGACAAAATTAATACAAAAAATAATCCATTCTAAGAAATGGATGTGTAGTAGAAATAAAAAAAATATATGGGTCTACTAAATCACTAGAATCTAGTTCCATTGAGGGAAAGATCTGGAAAACAAAGACCAATTTATTTACTTATCCTACATAGTCAGATAAAGTTTATGAATGGGAAATATCAGCGAAGTCTTCAGAAGAAATAATTTTCCCTATGATGAGTATTGAGCGGAAATTAGTTGCTATAAAAATGTCGAGAAAACCGGTCGGAACTGTTCACATTTATCCTCTAGCATTACTCCATGTATGAGTGAAACCATGAGTAATTGTTTGTATCTATGTAAAAGGTTTCTTTAATTTGATAAATAAATACTGTCTGATGTTTGTCTGCATGTTTGTGTTCATCGTTGATTTTTATTTGCTGATGCCCTTACGCTTTTTCCCAATTTGCGTTCGATAATATTATTCGATCGATGTATATAATCGATTTGAATAATTGAAATACCATCGACCATGTAGCCTAAGCTATTTATACTGGTTTATCGCTATAATAGTCAGTTCTGGGCCTATTGTGGAAATCCCTACTTGTTTATCCCTATACTGGCCAAGTCTGGGCCTATTGTGGAAATCCCTACAGGTTTATCCCTATAATGGCCAAGTCGGGTCCTATTGTGGAAATCCCTACAGGTTCATCCCCATAATGGCCAAGTCGGGGCCTATTGTGGAAATCCCTACAAGTTTATGCCGATAATGGCCAAGTCTGGGCCCATTGTGGAAATCCCCACTAGGGAAAGCACTAGGGAAGCCCTGAAAGGCCCTTATTTTTATTAGGGATGCCCTATCAGTTTTCCGCACGGGAAAGAACGACGAGCATCAAATGACAAACCCAAACAGGTCCAAACAAATAGATTAAAAATCTTTGCATAAAAGAAGCGACATCAGCATCAAATGACAACCTCAAACAACCCCAAACGAACCCAAACAAACGACGAGTGAATGGACGAGAACGAAAATGGGGAAAAGCCGAACGAACGTCACGTTTGCAAATCGGATATGATTTATATAGAGGGGAAATGAGAACGAGAGAAAACGAGGAAACGACAGAAAGGGTGAGAGATGCAAAAGTACATAACTCGTGTGCTCAAGGGGTGTGCCTGGCAATTCGGCACTGTGGGAATCCTGCAAGTTCGCATTCCGCGCGTCATGTTACCAGACGGTATTACGTTTATATGTGTATGCATGAATATCCATGCGAATGCAAGTGTGTGCGCGCGAACACAGTGCATACGATGTTACGAGTGCCAGGGGATTTTTCCAACCGTATACGTTCACACGTGTACATTTTGCATTCACAAGTATGGGCAATTCTAAGCGCAGTGTAATGATTTTATTTCGTTGGGTCACAATTTTATAACTGCTTCTGTAGGGTGAGAACTTTGAAACAAAGTTTTTGTAAAAATGTATCGCTTTCTTAGCCTGGGAAGTAATTGTCAAAATGTATTGCTCTCGTAGCCTGGCAAATTTAAAACAAGGTTTTTGTAAAAATTCCATAAATTTTGCGATTCATAACGATTTTTGAGAAATTAATAGATTTTGAAATCTGAACAATTTTTCGAAACGGTGTAAGTCGCATCTCAAAATCTAGAAGTCTGGCTCACTTCAAATTCATCATTCATTCACATGTTTATCCATTTTATTAGTAACAAATAATTAATTTTTTGTCGAAAATCGAACCGTTTTTTTTTCTACAAATGGCATTTTTGTCATTTTCCAACTGTCCAAAAAATCCGGTCATACTAAAGTTGGATTATTATATCAAAAGCACATTTTGTTTATTTTCATTTCCGATGAGCCTAATTGAGTCATCAAATGATTTTTTTTTCATTGTAAAGATCACGTGTGGTTTCTAAAGCAAAGTATTTTTCTTTCTTTTTCAACAATTATCAACGATATATCACTTTAAAATACATACTAACTACTCGTGTAATACGAGTTTTCTGTCAACGATGGCAACGACAAAATCGTATAAGTTTCATTCGTCTTTACATAAATACAACGAAAAGAGCCCCTAATAAGGTATTTCTGAATGTGCGACAAGACGTAAAACGTCGAAATCCGTGATTCGATGCAGCGTGACGTGTTAAGGCGTTACCCCCACTTGTAGCGCAAAAAAAAGGCCTTTTTCATGAATTTTTTTAAAGAAAACTACAACACTTTTTTAATCGATCAATATACCATCTTAAGGAACACATCTTGAAGAACTTTCAATAATGTTTTTATTGAAAAAAAAAAACATTGTTTAGTGGCAAATGGCCGTCAATGAAATAATGTTTTTATATACACGGTTTGCGGTGACCAACATTGCGGCGAAGTGGATCATCTGAAAAAAAAATGCGGATGGATTTAGTCAAATGTAGGTATAAACTAGTCCTTAATCGAGGGATTTTAAAAAATATTCATTTTTCACAAAATGGCGGACAGTCAAAGTTAATGGTTTGATTTTAACAAAAAAACGGCCGTTTTTTGGCTATAAAAAGGCTATTTTTTCCGAAAAAAAAATCGAACGATTAAAGACTACATTTTTATGTATTAAATAAGCCTGCAAAATTTCAAGAAGATCGGTTCATTAGTGTTCGAGTAATGTTGGTCACCGACTTCAGAAATGCCATTTTGAGAAAAACGCGTTTAAAGTTTCTCTTTCAACGCTCTTTCAACGCGGATTCTTCTCTTTCAACGCTCATATCTCAGTCAATTTTGTTCGGATCGACTTGAAATTTCCAGGACATATTCTCAGATACTTATACTTCAAAAAAATGCAATGAAAAAAAATCGATTTTTTCAAAATCGCAAGTGGGGGTAACCCCTTAACCCGAAATCATCGTCCACCTATTTGTGCTGTGAAGACCACTTTGATGAAAGTGTAAATGTGTGTAAACATTAGGGGTAGGGAAATATATATATTTTTTTAATATGTCTTTTTCAATATGCTTGTGATACGTAGCGACAATAAGTGACACAATTTATCAAACCTTTCCTAACCTAAAAATCCACGGTCGGCGAATTACTCGAATTTGCTTTCACAAATCCACTTTCACACATCGTTGCACGAAAATTAAACTAGTTTTCGACTTTTTGCAAATGCTCGAGATGTTTTCCGACGTAAAATGGCACCAAATTGTATACTTGTGTACACTTGTGTGAAAGCCGTATACATAACCTTTTCCGTCGCGTTCGAACGGTGACGTCACAAGCGCCAGCGCCGATAGCGTGGCGTTTTGGCGCCAACATCTACAGTTTGAATTATCGTGATATAAAACAATTAATAATTGTCTTCAGAATTATTTCAAAGAACAACCCTTTTGACATTCTGGTTTTTAAATCACAAAATATCAATTCTAACTAAAAAAAAGTCGAATTTTTTTTTATCTACTCAATTGTTAGAAGACCCTACACCGCTTGGCCCTGCAGCAACGGTGGTTCTTTCTTCGACCAACAATAACGTCATTGTTTATGAGTATTTTTCAATAAACATAAAACTTAAACTCGGCAAGACTACGGATGAATTGTGTGTAAAACTGCGACCTCCTCATTCCAATACTCCCACCAGGAAAAAAGTCCTGAAAATCGACTTGTTTGCTTGGAATTGCAATTATTTCGTAAGCCAATTTTAGTTTATCCGGCACAATGATCCTTCCGATACGACGTACCTCGGCGGTCTTTGTGCGGTCGAAAAAATGTTCTACGCATTTGTAGATTGAATCGATAGGAGAAAAAGCCCGTACGTATCGTATGTACACATCCGCTTATTCGTATCCAACAGATACAGCGAACGTCGCTGTGGATTTATTCCCGCGGATGTATCTGCCCTGAAACATTTGTTCATCGGTCTCGCTCTCTTCGTCTCTTCTGTCCCGGCTTTTTTGCCTCTCTTCATTATCGAAAACGTCGACGAGTTGTGCGGAAGAACGAGGGAGAGAGACGGAGAGATGCGCGCACTTGCGGTTTCACGATCCCGCTTCTTTTGTTCGTAAATGTGTACGTGGGCGCCATTTTTTTTTTTCGTTCCCGAAAACGTTAGTCGTCGCGTTCTAATCCGGTGGCACGGTGCACCGGAAGTCCTTTGCAGTCCACTTTCGAATAAAAGGACAACAAAATGGGGATATATTTTTGTTTTCCAAATAATCCGTTTTTTGAATCGATTTTTTTTTCGTTTTAAATCGAAATATTTTCTTTTCGTTTTTAAAATATTTTTAAAAATATATAAATATGAACGAAGTTGAAGAAAGCTCTCTCTCTCTCTCTCTCTCTCTCTATCTCTCTCTACGGCTCTCATTATTCTCCCAGGAAATAAGTAGAATAATAAATCTTTGAACTTCCAGCTGAATTTCTTACCCCCCTCCTCTTGGCGTCCGAACAGTACACTCGAGTGAGTTCTCCCCGTGAGTCAATCGCTCAACTTCGGAGCCGGAACAACAGGCTGCAAGAGGGCGAGAGAGAAAAGAGATTTCGCGCGCCCGCACGTCAGCCAATTATTTTTTATAAAACGGAACACGTAGGATTAGTGCACGGCGGCAAAGAGAGCAAAGAATTCCGCGGAAAAAAATCGCGAGCTCAGGATTCATTGATGAGAACAATAATGAGATAGAGTGCGAGGGGAAAGTCACGCAAGGCAAAGCAGGAGGGTACCAAAGGCTGGGGCTTCGGCCTGAAAGAGTTCCTGCTTTTTTGTCGTTCAACTTCGGTATTTTCGGTCGGCCGGTTTCTGCGTCCGTATATTTAATTCCTCTCGACGTGTATGTGTAAAGTGTGGCCCGAAAAGTCACGTCCAAAATGAACATTTATCCCCAGTTATGCTCTACGATCTTTTTTACTTTTCGAGAAAAACAAGCCTGTTTATTTTATTCTTTTGTGCGTGCACTTCCCTCGCAATTTTTCTTTAACGTGCTATCGTCATCAAGTGCACTGTTGAGCAATAAATAAATGAACAGGTGAAGACAACGGAGATGCCTCGAATTTTTAAGGGAGACTTTGTCCTTGGAGTGCCATATTTCAGGTGTTTACATTTTATTTTTTTTAAAGGAAACGGGTAAAGCTTTTTGAGCGCGGTTTTTTCTCTTGCTTTTATTCATGATATGCAGAACGTTAAAAAAAAATTTGAAAAAAAAACCAAACTGGCGGCCGTTGCAGCTCCGCGAAAACAGGTCCTCAAATCGCGGGAGGTAAACGGCTGACATCACTGCCCCCTCTTTGTTGATCTGAAACACAAATTCAAAGCATATTGTCAATCTGTGACCCTTTGGTCATCGAATGACGGATGGGTTTTTCGTTTAGTACAAATTTCGGAAAATGGCGACGATTTAAAAAAAAATCGAATTTTCGCGTTTTTTTCGCATAAAAAGATAAATAATAAATGCAAAAATGTATCTATCGAAAAAAACGATCCGTCATTCCGTGAAGACATATTTTCTGAGTATGCTCTCCAAATTTCAGGTCGATATGTTAATTACAGCGGTCAGGAGAATGTCAGCCATTTTTAAAAACGTGTTTTCGAGAAAAACGCGTTTAAAGTTTTGTAATGTGTTTACACAAATGTGTTTATAATTACCGCTAATCGGCAATGCCTGGTCCATAGAGGCATCCCTCCTCTTCTTCTAGCTGCTCATGTTGAGCCGCTAACATCTCCCGCTGCATTTCAAGGACAAAGTCTTCCTTAATAGAATTTAAAAAAAATAGGTTCGAGAGGATCAGTGACTAAAGTTTAGATCATAAAAAATATACTTAGCCTTCTGAAAGACTCCCAATTGCTTCTACAAATTTCTAAGAGAGAAGTACATACACAAAATAAAAACTTATGCTACTGGAAAAGACAAAAAAAAGTCCAATTGCTTTTTTCTCGAAAAGTAGAAAAGATCGTAGACATAGGAGTGATTCGGATAGGCATTGATACAAGGCATCTACATTTTCCTTTTGGGTATCACTTTTCAGGCCACCCTGTATATAAATTCAGCTATATTCATATGCATATTCAGCGCACCAGGTTCGTGAGAACCTTACAAGCCAGGTCGGCATTAATGAATCTCTAGTGTGAATCCCGATATGCACCTTTTGTCCAATCTCATCACAATCATAACCAGTCGTTGATTAGAGTGGTGCAATATCCGGCTAATGCGGAACCCACCCTCGACCAGCGCTCATTTCAATTTCTTCGCCTTTATTTTCTCGTAGAAAAAGGACGAACGCCTCGGGATCATGGTCTCTACATTATCGTTGGCCCCAATCGATGCGATCAGGTCTGAAGACTTGGAACTGGACCACTTTTTGTTTCTCGCCCAATGCATTGGGCACGGTCTTATTGGATGGACAATCGTTTGGTGTTCACCAAACAATTTCACCACCGTTCGAATGTTGACGAGGCTGCGCAAAGACCTTTTGAAAATACCTCTTGCTTTTGAAGTACACGTACTTGGAACGATCCCTATGTGAATCGTTTGTCTTCTGCTCCCCAGGATAGGATCTTTTTTGCCAAAATTACTTGGATGCACTTTGTGTTACGCGATTTTTGCGTGTGAAGAATTTTCGCTGGCGAAGGCAATGACATTAGTGCCATTGGAAAATCGCTATTCTTATATATGGGACATTCCACGCCAAATCGGACACCATTTAGCTTTTGCATCTCCGATTTTCTCCATAATTTTTTGTCTTTTAGTATCTATTGAGAAAGGCCTCCATGCGAATTTTAAGCTTTTTTGTCCAGCCACTTTCGAGATATGAATTTAAAAAAAAGCGGTACTTTCTTTTTGAATGCCCATAACTTTGCGAAAAATAATCCGATTGGGATGTTTTTTTTAATTATTTTCATTTTTAGATGCGCTTTTAGAAAAAAATGGTACACAATCATCAAAACCGTATTTCCATAAGATTTTCGAGTTCTAAATATTAAATGTTGAGTTTTGAAAAACATGTAGCGACCGATTTTCTTAACGGATAACGTTAGGACCCATGTTTTTTCGAATTTGAACATTTTTATTTTTTAGTAATCCGTACTAAAATTACATAATAATCATTTTTTCAGACCTATGGGCAATGGTTATTGTCATCTATGAAGTTGAATAGATATGTCTCAATAGTTTAATGGACAATGACCCTTTCATTTTAGTTAAATTTATAACAACATAAGTTTTTTGCATTAATTTCTATTCAATTTTATATTGAGTCAATATCTCATGTGTATGGAGAGTAGAGGTACCTGAAGATCATTATTATCTAAAGAACTAAACTTATTTTTAAAGAATTTAGTTAATATGTGTTCAAAAGTTGGCGCTTTTTGAAATGATTTTTAACTTTTAACTACGGTCGGTCATAAAAACTTCGTTGACATAGCCTAGTGGCTGAGTATCTTTCTTGTCTACGGCTCCATTTCAGAACAATAATTCAGTGTTGTTTTCAATCACGTGTCGACAGGGTGTCCTGTGAATAACCTCTACTAATTTTCTTTGAAGAAAAATTTGTGTAATATCACGATATATTTTTTAAAGCACAATTTATTGTAAACTTTTGTGCCATGTCAAATTTTGAGATATATAATTTGTGCTGTAATCCTTTGCAAGTAGAAAATCATAGAGTTAAGAAAAGTCTTCGACGAGCTTCTGTTACTCAACAAAATTTATATAATTTAAGTAAGGATGATTTTCTCTGCACATAGTGTAGAGAAGCATTGGACTTTTGCTTGTAATCAATCTGTAAACCAATTAATAATCATTACGTGTCAGATAATCCTCGAGAGTAGCTTTGATGTAAAGTATTTTGATTTCAGATATTTTTAAACATAGATAAGTGAAACAAGAAAATTTTACAATTCGAAAAAACATGGATCCCAACGTTATCCCATTAACGTGCCGGGCTTAAAATTTGCATAATGAGTGACAGTATTTTTAGGAAAAATTTGAAGAAAATCGATCGCTACGTGTTTTTCAAAAACCAACATTTTATATTTAGAACTTGAAAATTTTATGGAAATACGGTTTTGATGATTCTGTACCATTTTTTTTTCAAAAAGTGCGTCTAAAAACGAAAACTAAAAAAAACATTCCAATCCGATCATTTTTCGCAAAGTTATGAGCATTCAAAAAAAGTACCGTTTTTTTTTAAATTCATATCACGGAAGTGGCTGGACAAAAAAGCTGAACATTGACATGGAGGCCTATCTCAATGGATACTAAAAAAAAATTATGGAGAAAATCGGAGATGCGAAAGCTAAATGGTGTCCGATTTGGGGTGGAATGCCCCATATATATATTTAATTAATCTTTTTTTTGTCGTTAATCAAAAAATAAATATAGAGCTGCAGCACTACGATCGATGAATCATTGGCAAGTAAAATCCTATTCGGGATTCTGCAGGCGAATGAAAAACGAGAAAATTACTACGCTGCATTTTCCTAGTTGATAAAAAAAAACTTTAGAGCCGCAGGACTACGGTCGATGGCCCTTTGGCAATAAAAATCCTCATTAGGATTCAGTAGGCGAAAATCGAATTTTATTGTCTCTGATAAAGTAAATTTTGTGAACACGATATTTATTGTCAATAAAGGAGGTTTGTGACTATTAAAATAAATTTTAATTCCACACATATAAATTTGTAATTTATTTTAATTTTCTCATTACGGAGAAAAAACTCGAATGAAAATTCTCCACCCACGTAAGGTTGTACACAAAAAAGCTTCCCCAAGTAAATAAAATGAGGAATCAGCGCGTGTTCCGGGGTAATTGGACGGTCGGAAATTTCAACATTTTTCCATTACGTTATTCTATCCGTATAGACACGTATGAGCGAAGCAGACTCCAGTTTGTTGAAAAATGAAAATTGACAATGTGAAGAGTAGCAATGCATTATGCATTGCGTATGCAGCGGATGACATGGCCGCGCGAGCGTGTAGTCGGAAAATCTTGAAGGTTTTTCTCAATATGCAACCTTCACGTTCCACTTCTTCAGCTTTTCTTTCTTTTCCATCATCTCCATGCAACCCCCTCTCCCCCCTCGCCGCGTGTTCCTCGTCCGGTGCGTCTTTTCGCGTGTAATCTCATTTTTCATATCAATCTGAATTCTATCCAACAACAATCGGTAGTGTATAAAATGTCTCGGGAACATTCGACTCGCTATTCTTGCTTGATGCGCATAAGCCACCCTCAAGCCCACGGATTATTTATCGAGCGTGTACAAAGCAAACAAGACGCGAGGATGATATATTTTCTTCGCGATTCAAAGTATATAATGGATGGATATAAGGGTTGCGCCCTTATATCCACAGACGCTCAAAAAAGTATACAAAGTGACAATTATAAAGTGGCCATGTGTTTTTGAAGGGCCTTGCGCGAAAATTTAGCGACGAGGGAAAATATGATTTTTAATGGTTCTTTAAAAATCGAGTCCTCTTCGGAAAAAAAATATAGCGTATTTTTGTAATGAGTAGTATTTGCCAACAAAAATTAAGCATTGTGGGAAAAAAATGAAAATTCCGTTTTGAGCAAAGCAGAATAAAGATAATTAATATACGAATACGAAGCAGCCCTGAAAAACTTTTTTCCTGAAAATTATACACAATTTATCAAAGATGCATTTCAATGTGGCTGAATATAATTACGTTGAAAAAAAGTTTTTTATGAACAGATCAATTGAATTGATTCAAATCAATATTTCGATCAAATTTCGCTACCTTGTTGCAACGATTATTTGCGAATCATAATTTTGTTGAAAAAAAGGACATATGCAATTTTTTGCTCCCTTTAGAATTCATTTGACGCAATGAAAAAACTATATTGTCGAAAAACAATATAAGCTTTTTATAGAGAATACCTTGAAGTTTGAAAAACGGTCTTGTCGTTTCGTTTGCGATAATTCGTTTATGAGTAATCAGTCATCAAAGCAAAAAGTATGATTTTTGCTTTTACAGTTGATAAACTCGCCGATAAATCTTCGTACAGAGTTCTCCAACTGATCGAATTAAAGACGAAAGTTGAATATAAAGGGAGTTGAAAAAAAAAATTGGTAAAGTAAAAATTTACCATGCCCGTAAACTTGCAGAAAGTTGGAACAAAATTTTGAATATTTTCCTTTCGTTGCTTGTCTTGTGATACAGAGATGTCCATACCTCGATACTTTTGTATCGAGATACAAAAAAGATACTTATTACATTTGTATTGAGTAGCGAAATTTTTGTTCGCTACGGGTTACTCGATACTTCGGTATGAAAGTATCGAAAATGTATCGAGTAAGCGAAATTTTGTTCGAAAAATCGATATACCGATATAGCACGGTAGTGACGAACACAGGCACTTTTCGCCTTCTTCTTCTCTGTATATATAACCGACAGTTAATCATAGGCAACACAACGCACGTGAAATTGAAAAAAATCAAGATCGATGCTCATCTTATACATTGGAGAGCGGGGCAAAACGGGATGCGCAAACAAATGACGGATTTTTTTCAAAATTCTGTTTTTTTTCAAGTTATTTGAGAAAAAATATTTGTTTACCAAACAAATATGGATTATTGTATACAAACAGTAGCATTGGAGGCAGTACACACCGCGGAAGTGAATACTTCTTTGCACTACATTCCGAATCGTGAAAATCAATGACTGACTTTGAAAATTCGCCAAGAATCAAAAAATTATCCGATTCTCGTGTTCCAAGTCGCATTAGAAAAAATAATTAGTCATTTGAATAGAAGCATAATTTTACGAAAAATCGAGAATTGTTGTTTCGTGTTTTAATATTGAATTTTTGAGATTTTGATGAAAACTCAATGTCATTCGTGTTTCACAAAAAATTTGCCATAGGATTGGCCTAAAAAAGAACCCAACAGAAATCTCCTACTCCCCCCCGAGAGAAATCTCGCTTTTTCTTTTTCTCGCTCGAGTAGCGAAAAAAAAATTCGCTACTCGCTACTCGATATAAATGTATCGAGTAGCGAGTATCGGTCGATACAAATTTTGGACATCTCTGTTGTGATATTTTAGTAACGACCGACTAAAACAAAATTTCAGAAACCCTAAACTAGAGACTTCAAGCTTCCAAATGCTTTTTTTAATTTCCTACGGCCATTTTTCACTGAATCACAGCATATTGAAAATCATCGAAAATTTGTGGAACATGTTTCGATCCCTTAATTTTTTTGAGTCGTGTAAAACACAAATAATCTAAAACTGTTTATATAATAATCACAATTAGATATATAAATATTGATATTATTATATATATAAAAAAGATCGATAGTGACTGAATAAAAATACAAACCCATATACTACTGTTTTTTGTGCATACAAACGAATGTACAAAATCTCTCGCGATCCCTAGAGAGGGCTACGAGTTGTCTCATGTACGTGCATAAAGTACGGTTTAACGCGGGTCCTGCATCCCTGGCTCATTGCATTATGCTACCCTATGAGCGATTGCCCACCGGAGCTTTGCCGGACCCACCTCGAATTGTCACAGCCGCGAGCTCTTCGGCAAAATTACGAGCTCTCTCGCCTAGCGAGCTTGGATGTTGTTTTCCAGCCATGCCTGCCTTCCATCGACACTCTTCGTGTCCCCGAAATCTCTACTTGTTGCAACAGCGATAATTGACTCTTTTCTCTAAAGCTTTTAGTTGTTGCAGGGTCGCGAGAAATTTCGAATAGAGATCCCGAATTATTTTTGAAAAAAATCCTGTTCCACGAAGCTTACCGGCCTGGTGAAAGAAATCGAGATTCGATTGCTTCTGGTTTAGATTTCTTTGTGCCCAAAATAGAAGATTCAAATGACATGGAACTTCATGGGGATTTAGGGAATTCGAGAATTTTACATCATATCGATACCTAGCCGAAACACCCCCATGTGTGTTCTGCGATCTTTTTTTACTTTTTTAGAAAAACCTTTTTTCCAAGTTTTTTCGAGTTATCCTATAGCATACGATGTTATTTCTTTCTCTTTTATGTATTTCATTGCCTGCTTTTTGTATTTTAGTTCGATATTTAACCCTGATGATTATTTTTCGTATTTGATTATTTATTGCTCAACAGTGCACATTATACCGATAACACATAAATAAAAACTAAATACCTATACTATCGAAAAAAGTTGTTTCTTGAAAAGTAAAAAAGATGCTAAAACGTATATGGGGTCGATTCAGATAGGTATTGATGCATCAAAATTTTCCTTTTGAACGTCACTTTTCGGGCCACCTTGTACATATAAGCACTTTCAGGCAAATCTTCACGGACAGCCAATTTATATGTTCTTGAACTTTGCATCGTTGGAATGCAACGTACTTTTTCCCCTTTGTCTCTCCAGTTGAACCATTATCCAAAATCGTTCTTCATAGATTTAGGTTGTAGGTGTCCAATGAGAATCTTCAAAAAATCCTTGCCGTGGCTTTGTTTCACCACAGAAAATTGGCAATTAGAAAGAAATTATTCTCGTTGCTTTCCAACGATGCAAACTTCGATATCATCAATTTGTTTACGGTACGGTATGGATTTAGTGAGTAGGAAGCAGACGTTTCCAACCTTTTACGAAGTTCACAGGCTCGTGATGATAGCTTTTCTGAAAATCTCATGTTTCCGGATATACAGAGGATTACGCGCCGGGCACAATCTCGATACGTATACGTACTGACCAAAGGTAAAAAGAGATTGCCTCTGGGTTGGAAATCGCCGTATCGGAAACATCTCGTGTAGACACACGTACATATGTGCGCCCAATATCGTAAATCACCAATTTCCCATAAATGTGTTGTATATGTGATCAGTACGAATACACAATATCCAACATACGTATACTGCACCAATATCATACACATATATATGTATATATACAGGGTGTCCCTCTCATCTCTGGCACCCGAAATAACTCGGTAATTATCGACGTCACAAAAAAATCTTCCAGACAAAAGTTGTACGGCGTACGGCCATCAAATGCCACCAATATTTTTATTTCGGTGGAGGCGCTGACGCACAGTAAAGGTCATCTCCACTTTTTAAAATGGAATGGTACATTTTTTCCAAACTATCTTGTGGAGCACCTCAAGCCGCATAAAAAACATTCGGGGGTTAAAGTCGTTGAAGGTCATTCAAGGTCAGTATAGATGATACAAATCTAAATATCATGATCATATCAACATCAAGTGTATTCGAATTTTGTTTGGGTCAAGGCTGTCAAAATGTACACATTGACGAACCATTCAAATTATGTGTCTGATTTTTTCGTCCAAAATCAATATTGATAAGTGTTTTCGAGTGACCAGCTCCTAGTGAATCACCCTGTGTATGAGTATAGTAATATGCATAGGACCTTGAAAAGCACTTCATTCGCTATTGATAATTTACTCGCGATAGTACGAATCATTCGTTCGGACCGACGAATAATTAATTCGAATGAATTCCATTTCAGCCATCGGAGGCAAACACTGAAATATTAGAGCTGCACAGAGTCGACATCGGGCAAATATCAATACGTTCGGTATGGAGGAACGTTGTAATCGACCTTCCATTTATTTTCGCGAGCACTCTGCGAAATTGTTCGGGCTTTAATAATTGATTGTTGAAGGAAAAAACAACGCAGAGAAGTATAGATCGCTGAGCGACTAATCGAGAGCCGGAAGGACTCGATCCAAAATGCCGCTAGCCGAATGGTTCTCTCGTGTAGGTACACCGCGCCAATCCTCCGCACGCTGTGTAGCCTGGCATTTTTGTTTCTGCTTCGTATCGCCGCGTGGTCTACCGTTGAATTTCACTAAATATCGAGGGGCGACGCAAGGTCGGCAGGTTCGCAGAGACACTTCTGGAGGAATTCGTGTGGAAGTGGGGCGGGGGGAGGGGGTAATAAGAGTGATCGTGAGGAGGAACTTTTCGGCGCAAACAAAGTAGGAAGGCGAGGAGAGAGCAAAGGGGGCAGGGGATCACACAGGTCGTCATATCGCCCGGAGGATCGACAAAGATCAACCAAGATCAGACGGACTATGTAGCGCTCTTCGCGCATGACGTGAGATTTCTGTTCGGAGAACAATAGGAGGCAGGATAGCTGCTCCTGTCAGCCTAGGATACTTGGCATTTACGCACGTGAGTTTGCTCGTATGCGGGAACGATTGAAGGGCGAAAAAGTTGGTCTTGGTTGTTCAGAGCTGTATAGTTTGTTTGGGTTTGGAGAGACTTTGCGATCCGTGTAACAGTGTGATTTCGGTGATCGCCAGGTGGGCAAAAGAAATATAGACTGGAGAAAATACGCTCGTTTCGGAGAATAACACGGCCGCGATAAGTATTCATTGTTACAGATATTGATGTCCTATCGCATATCCTGATATATTTTACATTATGCAAGAGGCAGCAATCTTTATGTACGTGCATACGTACCGCTTAGAAACTGCATACGATCGACCTACATTTGAAACCCGTCAACCTACGGTATCCACTGCGCGTTCTTCAATGGCGTTGAATATAGTTCGTATATGCTACGGGGATTATTTATCGTCCACTTTACGCGGGCCGAGCTTGGTCGTAAAGGTCCTCTCGGTGAAAGTCAAAACGGATGTGAGGAGGGAGATGAGTTTTTGCATGCCCAACGGCATGGAATTCATCTCCCAGTGCTCCGTCATTACAGCAGCGTTGAAAGAGCGATATTCGGATTTCCAAGCCGATCGAAAATGATTCGCAATGTATCCTAGTCATCGTGTTCTGCATTAGCTCAGGGCCCAGAAGCAAGTCGATTTTCGGGATTTTCTCTGATGAGAGTATCGCGATGACGAAGTCGGGATTTCACACCCGATTCATACACTATCTTGCTAAATTTGAGGTTCTTTTCTCATTGAAAAATGTTGATCAACACTGAAGTTATTATGATCCGAAGCACGCGCCGCCGTTGGTGCATGACCGGTGTAGGTGCCTCCAACAACTAGCCTGATCCAAAATGGACAATGAAAAATGTACTTTTGGTGTAATTAAACTTTCGTACGAACGGATACTTTTTTGAAACACGGAAATTACGAAAATGGCAAGCTATAGAAAAAAAAATCCTTTTTCGACAAACTAACTTTAATCATTTGTTATGAACCAATGGATAAACATATGAAAAAATCACCCGGTCATGCGATAGAAAATGTTATAAACTATGCTATGCCCGAATTTGAAGTAAATATTTCACAAAACATAGTGTACGAGAAAGAGAGTGAACCGCAACGTAGCGCAGTGGCCAATTTGACCCTTCACAAAAATCGTCAAAACTCGAACAATTTTTTTATTTCTTACAAAATCTTTGTTGCAAATCGCGATTCAGACCGTAGGCTATAAACTTGGACAATGAAAAAGTGGTATTTTGATATCGGTTTGTTTGTGTACTTTGAATTAAGTGCGAGGACGAACCACCCTTCCTTTTCAGCGCTCGACTCTCCAAATGTACGTTTTGTTTCCTATTTTTCGCAGAAAAAGTGAGAAGCACGCATGGCCGAAACTCGAGATAACCCGGAAGAAGAACGCGGTAAGAGGAAGAGAAAAAAGTTGGCGCGTGTGACGAGGGGCTCGAGGGACAATGGCCGGAGGAATGGAGAATAGCACAGGTGCTTATTACGTAGCGGCAGTCGACGCACCAGCCTGGCTCTATTACAGACACAGCAGCAACGACAACCACAACAACAACGGGAGCAATGTTCCGAAAGGAGCGAGCCTCGAGGATTACGGTGTCGCTCATCCTCCATTAGCGCCTGCTTCGACCACGGAATATCTGCCCGATTGGACGGATCTCCTTCTTGCTGCCTTGTTCTCCGTCCTGATCGTCGTTACCATTGTGAGTGCCAAACACATCCTCCATTCCACGCGCCAACATGCTCCATCCGTGTCCTTGCCTATTGGCCGTTGTTCATTTCTTTGCCACGGCGTCCATCATTGTTAAAATCAAACTGAATCAAAGGACTAAAGGGAACCAAATGAAAGAGCCAACTTGGGGATCGAGCCCTCAAATCGGAACTGTTTCCACGTGTAGTGGAATCGTCCATCGTTGATCCATTTTCTCGAATTAGTGCTCCAGCACCCATAATTCACTCTAGACGTACACGTCTGATTACCAGTTTGATGCGAACATTCGCCGAAGAGGAGACCCACCAGAGACTGGCTAACAGGCCGAAAGGGGATGATTCTTGATTCGAGAGGCCTTTTGGATTTTCTCACTTTGGAATGAGGCCGAGCGGTATCCTTCGCAACCTCGAATAATTAGTACACGGCGTCCAATATTCCGCCGGAAGTGTCTCTTGGCTCGCAGTAGTTCGGGGCTCTTCGGTTAGGTGCTTGATGAAGCTCTCAGAGGACTCATCCACCCCGTGCATACATGAACCACGTCCTCTCTCTATCTTTGCCTCTTGCAGTGGTGATGCCGTGCAGCAACACATGTCTCATGGTACTGAGGATAGAAAGCTGCGATATTCGAGAGACGTGATGGTAAACATGACGCGCCACATCGAATTTGCGTCCTGTTCTGCTTCCCGTGTACGGGGTGTAGGTCGATTACTTGACAGACTACTGGTCCGGCCAAGTATTTCCTATCCGTATACCTGCTGTAGTCCGTGAAACTATATGACGTTCGATATACAGTGGCGTGCAAACGTTTCGGGCCATCCTTTTTTTCTCAGTTATTCGATAAAATATTTAATGCCTGAACCTCTCCATCATTTCAAATATTTGAGGGAACTATGATATGCATAACAGCGTGGTATATTATTTTGTTTGTATGGTGTATGGTTTGTGTACAGCGTCCAACGCGTTCGGTCAGTATGCAAAATATTGGGCCGCTGTCTCACCTTCTCCAGCCACACGGTTTCTTTCGTTTTCTTCCGCGTTTTCTTTCGCGTTAATTCGAAACATAAAGAACCATGAAAAAATCAGTTATATTTCTGCCGCAATGGCGAATCACACAAAAATTGTGATCCGCGAAGTTGTGTTAAAACCATTTGAAAAAGGAAAGAGTTCTGGTGATATTGCAAATACTCTATCTATTGGGAAAAGCAGAGTAAACCGTATTGTTGCGAAATATAAATCAACAAATTCGTTGTGTGATAAAGATCGAAGCGGAAGACCACGAAAAACTTCAAAACGCGTGGACAAAATCATTAAAAGAAAGTGCGTTATAGATCGGCGAAAAACTGCAGCAATAACTTCGCGAGCATTACGCAGTGAAAATCTTGCGTATATCAGTCGGAGTACGGTATCCCGACGTCTGAAGGCTGTGGGATTGATTCGACGCGTCGGTGTAAAGAAACCACTCATTAGCACAAAGAATAAGAAAGCTAGATTGCATTTTGCCAAAAAATATCAACATTGGACAGTATCGAATTGGCGGAAAGATCTTTTTTTCGACGAATCCAAATTGCGATTGTTCGTAAGTGATGATCGCAAGTACGTAAGACGTCCAGCAGGTACCAGATACGATGTACGCTATCAAATTCCAACTGTAAAACACGGTGGCGGAAATGTTAAAGTTTGGGGAGCATGTTCTGATAACGGTATTGGTCCGCTAATAAAAATCCAAGGCAATATGGACGCTATAATGTATCGAACTATATTGCAAGACCATATGCTCCTACCTGCGAAGAAAAATATGCCGAATGGGTGGATATTTCAACACGACAATGATCCCAAACATGCTTCGCATCTTGTGAAGAATTTCCTTGAAAGCCGAAAAATGCGCCTTCTCGACTGGCCCTCGCAGTCACCGGATTTAAATCCGATTGAAGATTTGTGGCAAGAGCTCAAAGTTCGCGTTGGAACGAAGAATCACTCCAACGAGACGGAATTATGGGTTCATTTGCAATATGAGCGGGAAAAGATGCCACAAGGTCGCATCTCGTAATTAATTACGTCTATACCCCGACGACGTGCTGCTGTAATCGCTGCTGAGGGCATGGCAACGAAGTTTGACTCTACAGAGAAAACTAAACCGTGTTTTGTTTTTTGTTTTCATACGCAATAGTATATGGCCCAATACTTTTGCACGGTCATTAAATCGAAACAGTTGGGTAATTAATTGTTGAAGAGTAATATTACTGTTTATACCAAATTTTTTTTTAAATATCAAGCATCTCGACGCCAATTACAAGTGTCATCACTCGTTTGTATTTCCCGTACCATCGTATTTCTATGCAATATCCACGAAAAATCGGGTGGCCCGAAACTTTTGCACGCTCTGTATATATGGACGCAACGTGTGCACACGGACACGAGGACGAATAGACTTCGTGAATCACTGTACGGCAGGTCACGCGTGTACACATTTGCCGGATCACACTGACAAGGAACATCACTTTGGTGTCCGCCTTCGATTTGGTTGAAACTGATATATGTGATAGGGCATTAAAACAGCATTAAAAAGAGGTTTTTAGGAGAGAAACCACCCCTTCGAGTGGCGCATGTAAAGGGCTGATTTTGCAGTTTCACCTCAAGCAGTCCACCGATTTCACTGATGAACGAAGATTCTTCTAATCTAAGCGATCAGAAATCCACTAGGGGTGCATGGAAAAAACACAAGAATTAAAAGATGAACCAACCCTTTGTTTTTCTCCTTCTCATCCCACATTTAAGAGGGGTGGGTTGATTGAAGAAGAGAGTAACACTTGGGAGGGCGGCTCAAATTTAAGTTTACGTATTTTTGCATTTTTTCCGGATACAAGCGATTTTTCGTTGAAATTCAGCGCTTGGGGGGGAATTATGGTGAGTTCGTGTTCAAGGGGTAAAAATACATTGAGATGGACTGGTAAAAATATTTTATATTCAATTTTTTTTGCCATCTCGGACTTCGATCTGGAACTCCATTCTGTGCCAATACTATTTTCTACCGTTTGCTCATTTCAAGTCGATCATCGATTTTCGAGAATTTTCCCCTTTGCCTCTTTTTTGACCATTTTTCAAGTGCACTTTCCGGATAAACTATTCGAGATATCAGGATGAATACAACAGCATTCACCAAGTCTACCAAAATCCTTTCCAAAACTCCCCCAAGAAATTGATGTCACTCAAATAGAACCAATGCTTCGACCGATTGAAATTTCTCGATTTTGGCGATTCCGGAAGAGTGGTCAAGTGGATCGAAATTTTTTTTCGACTATTTAACCATTTGAAAGGTCTATCTAATGGAAATTTTTCCGCCGACTACAAATACCAGGGTGTTCACCCTAGTACCTGATAGTTTTCAATGCTCAACCATATACGAGCGTTTCAACAAAGTCAAAGGCGGACACCAAAATGATGTTCCTTGAGAGAACTCTATGTACACTAAACGCTTATTTAACATAAACAAATCATTATTTAACAATCGATGTCAGTTTCATGAGTTTCCGATCAGTTTTTCATTTTCGATTCATCATTTGATTCTGCACCAATGAAGGAAACATGCCAATGCTTTCATTTCTACATTACTTTTCCCAAATCATCGACGCAGCATGGGCTCCTTATAAAAGCTACAAAAGTGCCATTCACTAGAATCTCTTGGTTCGTCCTAAATGGCTTCTCTTTCCGAACAAAACGGTACATCATGTATGACATCGGATATACCGTCATCTCCGGCACGTGTGTGTCTGTATCATTCGCTATACGCTGTGAATGTTACAGACTCACTCTCATTAATAAGACACAATACTGCTGAGAGACGTCGTTGGTCGAGCAGGCTCGTCGGAGTGCGTGGGCGTATGGATCGTCGAAACGGAGTTGCACTTTGTGCGAAGTGATGACTGTAACACGACCCAATGACGAAATACCCTCCTGTATTCGATCAACGTAGTATCCGAGCATACGAGTATCTAGTTTCCCCTACACACTTATTCATGCACCCGACGCGGCAGCTCCGATGAAAGCGACAGTTTCTAAGCAGTTGCCCCGCCCCGTAAATCCTATCGTCATCTTCAGAAACCGTGATTTAGAGTTGGGAGTTTCTTTGGTCAAAAGTAGACGACAGTCTTCAGGCGACGTTGGCGGTGGAAGAAACTCTGAAGCTAAGAATGGCTAGATACGTGGGTCCTTCAGGAATGGCACAATTCGCATTTTCAATCAATATTGAAAAGTACATGTCCAAACTCCAGAACGTCTACGTATTTGGGCCATCGTCAAAATAATTGAAGCCCTTCGGTGTTGGATATCGATCCGTAGATATGAATTCAATTAATCGCGCACGTGACACAAATCCGACATGACGGGAAACAGCCAGGATGATTTTTTTTTCATTGGGCCATCGTTTTTCCTGCTTTATGCTATTTTTTTCGCAATCTGGCGGATGATGGGGCCATTGTGGCTGAAAAACACTGAAGGGAAACTCATCAGCCCCCGGAACAGATCACACTACCACCGAGGGCTGTTTTTTCAAGAACAATATGCGCGTATGTGTGTTTTCAATGCGCAAACACGCGGTGTGTGCTATGCACGCTGAACCCAGAATATCGGAGTGTGCATACGTGTGAATGACTCGAGTGTCCGAGTAAATAGACGATCGCTGTACGCCATACATCCGGGTCTAGAATACGAAAGGGTGAATCCAGTCTGCAAGAGAGTAAATTAGACGGGATCTCGTGGCGTTTTTTCCGTCGATCTCGCGATTGCTGCATATACCGAACACGGTTGATATGGGTGGAGCGTACATTAAATACCTATTCACGGTGACGCAAAAGTCGCCTGAGATTTTCGTGGTATAGATAGACCGCGCAGTTCTGAAGTAAAAATTCTTAATCCATTTTCCTCTCCGATGCCCCGTTATTGGGATATTAATGAAAGAGCGCTAGCCCATGGGCTGGACTGGGCAGGGCGGGGCGTGCGCCCCACCCGCATAGTACGCTCGCGCATCAGATTGGCTATCGCTTATAAATCAATATTCAAGCGCAACGGTGCACCGTAGAAAAAAGTGGATGAGGACTTTTCCCTTCAGAATTTCGCGATCCATCTATCCTGTGAGGCTCCGATGTAACTTTTAGGTCACCCGGAATACTCGCTCATGCCAATTGCCTGGTATCGGTGATTCATCAATATCTGCGGAACGCCAAAATTTCCGATACGACGTTGTACCACATCGCCTATAATCGAGCCCCGGCATTGTATCGGCAATTTCCACGGAGTCGCACGAGTGAGACGGCGAATGGGAGAGAAAAGGCCAAATCAGCCGTTATCACGAGGTACCTTTTGAATTGGATTTCAGGTGGGCAACACCCTGGTGATAGCGGCGGTAATTACGACGAGGCGGCTACGCTCCGTCACCAATTGTTTCGTGTCGAGTCTCGCAGCTGCCGATTTATTGGTTGGCCTTGCGGTCATGCCACCCGCCGTATTGCTTCACGTACGTATTATTTCACATTCTCCGTGCGAACGATCGATCTTCAACTTATGAAAGAACCCAAGTGGATACTTTTATCGACTTATTGGCAAATCGAAACCACAACTCGTGCATTTTTCGACGAAAAAAAACCGATCATATCTGCAAACCCCAGATTTATCGTATACCTTTCTTTACCTACTTACAAACCGTTTTCTCGATACTTGTTTACAAATAATTACGTTATGTTGGGTTGCGCTTGTTCGCGTTTTATTTTATGCTCGTGCAACAACCTTACCGGTTTCCCGGGCTGTTCGATCGGTTCTTAGCCAAATCGGAGGGAGATGCGTGACCCCACGGCTCTGTACGGCCGCAGAACTTGCACCGGTTAATTACTCATCGATCGCGGAGCCGCGAGTATGCCGTATCAGGAATTAGGATTATACCGAATGAGCCACATAGCTCCGTGTATAGATTTGTATGTAGATATGCTCATCGTGCTTCTCCGGGAAAACACGTATTGAATTTTAACGCGTGCAATCCATCACCATAATCGAGTAACTAAAAAATTGCTATGGCCAGAATCGAGTTAACCCCTTCGTCATCGCCAACATCACCACGTAATCTCGCAAAAGCCTACGGTTTAAAAAAATTCTAATTCGATACTTTTGTCCCCGTGCGATTTTTGGGGAGCTTTTTTCCGTGACGTCATTTTATCCGGGAATAATGAGAATCGACAGCAGTAGTTTTCGTACACCTAGATGGTTGAGGACTTTTTAACGAACAAGTATTTTTCGCGTTTGGGTTTGTTTGTGTTTAGATGGATTATTGTAGTATACTTGCATCCGCCATATTATGATTGCTCTGCGATTAAATATAATAAATAGACGAATTTTATTAAATTAAATTAAACGATCATGAAAGATAAATCACACGGCTTAATTATGGCCTTAAGCCACTCTAGAGGCCGAAAAAAAAAATTTCGGCCGCAAATTTCTTTTAAGTGAAAAACTTTATCCGATAATTGTTGATAACTAATTAACTATGCAATGAAGAAAAAATCCTACATACTTCCATAGACAATGTATTTTTCGAGATATATTCAACATTTCAAGTGAATCGGTTGAAAATTGTCCGAGTTATGTTTCCGGCCAACTTAAAAAATGCAGTTTTGAGATATACGCTGCACAACCGCCATTTTGAAATTGATCGCTCCAAAAAAAATATTGTATACAGTCACTGATATGTATGATAAACACTTCTTTTTGTAATCTCGATTTATTTTGTAGTTTTTCTGAAAAAAATCCCCAAAAAGCCAATTTTTTCGGCATCTGGAGTGGCCTAACCCCTTAATTAAAATAATGAAATGCGTTGGAGGTAAAAGAGCAAAACTATTTTTTAATTGATTTATTTATGTTATTAAATATTATAAAATATATTCGTTAATTCGATTGTTACTTATTTATTATTAATTATACTCTATCAGCAGCTCACTCGTAAATTTGAGAGCCCTTTCTGTCGATATTGATGCATGAGAGCAAAAGATATAAATACGAGACGCGCGCTTTCATTTTGTAACGACGTATTCGCAGATAAACGGTGGAAATTGGACCCTTGGAGAGATTCTTTGCGACTCCTGGGTATCCCTGGACGTTCTTCTCTGCACAGCGAGTATTCTCTCACTGTGCGCCATCTCGATAGACAGGTAAGCTCCCGAAAGCTCGAAAAAGTAACAGCCCCCGCAAAGAATTTGACGTTCGTTAATTTTGTTTGGGCTACTCGGCTCACGCTTGTCCCAATGTCATTCGTACGAATATTCGCTCCACGCAACACTGACTTTTCTGTACCCGAGTCACGTATGAGTAAGCGGATTACACGAGCTTCGTGAACGAACGGTGTCGTATCGCGTATATATTTTCCTTTTGTCCCGGTATTCTTCTCCTTGCCGCAACAATTCACGTACAATTTGTTCTTCCTCGCACCACGCGCTCCTGCTCTGTCGAACGATTTCGCGCCGGTGTGCAAAGTTTTTCATTAACCCGATTCCAAAATGACTTGTCGCGCAAATGTGGCGTATCAGGATGCGGGGGGTTTCGCGCGCCATCTCGTGGACTAGTACAATGCGAAGGAGCGGAAACGCCCGTAAGTTTCTATAACTCGGGATAAGCGACGTTTTCAAGCTTATCGCAACGGAAATAGGAGATATTACGGGAAATGTTATGAAAATTAGTTTGGGAGTTTTGGGTTAATTTGGGTTCAGCAGCAATAGCGTGTATCATGGTCAAGAAAGATCCCCGATTCGGGAATGAAAGGGGATGGTTCGGTGAATTTGATGATAATTAGATTCAGTTTTTTTTTTGGTTTAGCAGCAATAGCGTGTATTATGTTCAAAAGAGATCCCCACTACGGAATAGAAAGGAGCTATTTTGGTAAATTTGATGGAAACTAGATTGCAGATTTTGGGTTTGCTTGGGTTTGGCAGCAATAGCGTATATTATGTTTAAGGAGCTATACCAGTGCGAACACTGAAAATTTGGGTGATTTTAAGGAATTTTTTGGAAGGAAAGTACTCAATTAAATGTTTCGGAAAATTAAGAATCTATTTGGCTATATTCTATATTCCTCCACTGCTGACATGATTCCGGCCGATTGACTAGTGAAACCGAAAACAGAAAAAATGTCGTTAAACTGGAAGGTATTTCCTGTACAATGACGTAAGATTTTCGAAAAACATCAAAATCTAACAAAATGACGTAGTTATGAAAAAACGTGTTTTCTTGCCTATAAAATGGTCGTTTTTTTCAATGCCAAATCGTCAATTTTCATCCAATCAAAAATATCCTACGTCATTGTAGAGTAAACATATTCAAGAGTACTCAGTTCAAATTTCAAGTCAATCCGATAATTGCTCTTTGAGTTACAATGTCAGCAAATTTGAAAAATCTCGTTTCGAGACAAACGCGTTTAAAGATTTAACTATCGATTTTTGCAAGATAAAATGATATTGACATGAATGATATAAATGATAATGATATTCTTGAAAGTATAAACTGCCGAAAAAGGCACAAAAAAATCGATTTTTCCAAAGTGTCACACTGGTATAGCCCCATAAGATTCCCCATGCGGTTATAAAAAGAAGATATTGCAGTTAGTTTCATGAAAATTAGATTGGGCATTTGGGTTTTTTTTTGTTTGCATGGGTTCGGCAGCAATAGCGTATATTAGGTTCAAGAAAGTTCGATCCAGAAATAGCAAAGAGGGGTTTCGGTAAATTTGATAAAAATTGAATACTTTGGCTCGACTGATACGTTTCGGGTGTCCCCAAAAGATCGGTGCTTGTTGTCGCAGGTACCTCGCGGTGACTCAGCCGTTGGTCTACAGTCGGCGACGCAGGAGCAAAAGGCTGGCCGGTCTGATGATCGTGGTCGTGTGGATTCTGGCCGGTATAATAACGAGTCCACCGCTCTTGGGCTGTTTTCCACGTGCGACGAATCGCGATCGTGAAAAGTGTGGCTACAACATGGACAGCTCGTACGTCGTGTTCTCGTCGATGGGCTCCTTTTTTCTGCCTATGCTCGTGATGATATACGTTTACGCGAGGATATCGTGCGTAATCGCGAGACGACACAAGAGTCTTCAAGGACCGGATGCCCAAAACGATTACGGCTCGCATCGCGGCAAAACTCCACCACTACCGCCACCCCCCATAAGACGCGAGAGATCGAAGAGCTGTTTCGTCCAAACGGCAATAATAACGAGCAGCCACAAACGATCGGACGATATGTCGAGCGCTTCGGAAATCGGCGCAGGCTCGTCGTGCGAAAGAATAACGAGCGAGCAACGGCTCGGCGCGAATCCCGACACTAGCGCCACGCCAGCGGCTGCTTCCGTTTCCGCCGTCGCTGCAGGCAAGAAAATCCTTCTCACCGTACCCGCGAGGAGTTCAGCGCCACCCCGCGGCGGTAGCCATCAGAGCTCGATCAATCGAGTTACCAGAGAGACCAAGACGGCCGGTACGTTGGCCGTCGTGGTAGGTGGCTTTATCGCATGTTGGCTACCGTTCTTCGTTCTCTATCTCGCGACGCCCTTCATACCGGTGGAACCACCTGATCGTCTTATGTCAGCGCTCACGTGGCTCGGTACGTATACCAACCCTCCAAAATATCGAGGTTATAGTCGATATTTATTTTATTTAGGTTTATATCGATTGTTGATTTATCAGTGCTCTCGGACTAGTTGTCCTCCGGCACACAATCAACGCATACCTATTTCTCTGTTAGATCACTCGACACAGACTAAAAACCAAAAACTAAAAACTGAAGACGCTTTACTGTAATCCAATACAATAGAAAAAATAATAGATGGCAAAAAGATTTAAACCGAGATAAAAAATAGATGAATGATGGAAAAAAAAGATAAATAAGAGATCAAGTAAAAACATTAATCCAATAGAGTAGAAAAAATAATAGATACAGAATATATAAATAGTAGATTGAGGAGGTTGAAGCGTTAACCACAATCCAAGATTAAATTTGAAAACATATATTATTGTCTAGACTAGACCATAAGATATCTGGACCAGAGATTAAAAATAGTTTGATGTAATTTTACGTGCCGTTAGATGGACAAGACGTTCACGCTACGGGTTGTGCCATTTTTTGGCTATTGAGCACCAAGAGAAATCATTTCTAACAACGGAGAAAAAAAACTCATTTTACCTATCGTAAACCATATATATTCAATATTGACACATCAAGGATTGATGAAAGATTACGTATCTTGGCTGGCGAGTGAAGAGCATTGCTGCCAACCTCAGTGTCCGCGAAGTTGACGTGTGCGGCCACACTTATTTCTAGAATTAATCAATGGTAATAATAATCTCGTGACATATAGTCATATTTAAAAACGACTCAAAATTTCATCTGCGTTGTGTAAAACATTCACTGACGCTGTTTTCTCCATAATAATCATCGATAATGTTATAATTTTTCAAGTTGGCAGTAACACAAAAGTTTTTCCTATCCGCGTAATAAAAATATAACAATGCGAAATGTTGCCCTCTAATTATATATTTCACGAAAAATCAACATCTGCGGAGTAAATCTATAATTCGTATGCATTTTTTGAGGTTCATTGAGAAAAAAAATCATAAACCGTCATTTGACTCGACTGCCCGAGTAAAAATGATCGTATATACTTAGATACAATTATATAAAAATGATATACTATCATATATATTTATATATAGGTTTATATATAATTATATATATACGTGAAAATTTTATTTACGGTATATAAAATTGTATATGACCGTATATGAGTACTTTTATTTTCTTTTGAAATACATATAATTATATATATCTTTATATGGCTTCATATATGATTAGATATAGAAAAAGTTTTCTTTGGTTTTATTCGCGTATGGAAGCAGGTAAATCAAAAGATTGTTTATTAAAAGTTAATAAATTATGTATTGATGCAATATATTTACCAAATTTGATTGTAATTATTGGGTTTCTTACAGAGATAATTTCCAATTCTGATCAGTTGATTAATATTAGCTGTTTCTTGATATTTTACTAACAAAATGTCATCGCTTTCTTCGACTGGTATGATATGTGTCACGATAGCTTTTTTTCTACATGACAAAACATATCAACGTATTTTACATTGAAACGTTGAATTATAAAATATAAAGTATTTTCAAATGAAAAGAAAAGACGGTTTGAGCCATATATGGGAACACTTTCGTTGTTATTTGTCATTTCTATTACCGAACTATCGGTCTTAGTTATTTTGCACTTAACCGAAGTAAAAACTTCGTTATTGATTTTCGCTCGTGCATATCCAAATTTTTTTAGTTCAAACTATCCCGAGTAAAAATGAATATATATAAACATATATAATTGTATATTAATTGATCATATACAATTGTATACAAAGATTGGCCCGGCAGAATTTTATATATTTGTATATAAACGTATACAATTGTATACACTGTGTCCCAGAAGTAACGTACGCCCTTCTAGCATCTGGTAGGAAAAAAAATTCTGAGACGAAAAGTCCTCAGTCATTTTTTTATCAGACGCATAGATAATTAATTATGAATAAAAATAAATAGCCAATCAGGTGCGCGCTACAGTGGAAAGGCAGCGTAGAGGGGAGGGATAGGGGAATGCGTTGTAATTGCGTGCGCCTGAAAATGTGTGCGGAGGGAAAATTCCGTAAGCATGTGTGCACGTGCGCGCGCACACACACACACACACACACACACACACACTTCCGGCTCGCGATCTCACATTTTCACGACGACCTATAACCTCCAAAATGTCATGTATCATGACACAGCGTCATGATGTCCTCCAAAATTTCGTCTCATACACAGCGATATATAAAATAATGAATTCAGTAAAGAAAATCTCACCTTTGCTCTCTCTTCCTTTCTGTCTCGTTCTACATCAGGATGGATAAATTCAGCGATAAATCCCTTCATCTACGCGTTCTACTCGGCGGACTTTAGGCTGGCTTTTTGGCGGCTGACCTGCCGGAAGTGCTTCAAAAACGTGCCGCGAGCCACCTCAAACGCTCGTCATCTCGAGAGGAAAGAATTCGCCGAGTCGAAAGACTGGAGGCGGAATAAGCAGCAGGAGGCCTCTCAGGGATGAAAGTGCGAACTCTCGGTGCCGTCGCTGCCGTCCTCGGGACCGAGAACCGAACTTGTTGTTCACCGGGAATACGCCGCTTGAATTTGTAACGAAAAAGTGATATTTTACGGCGCATATATCCCTCGTGGCGATGATGCCCTCTGTAGAAAATGCATACAAGCGACGAAATAATAAAAATGACTCGAGTGGGGGAAAAAATTTGTCGCGTTTCGAGGCGCCACGTACAATCCCAACGCGTATGGATGTATAAGACTATTCGATAAGAATGTATCGGCGTAGAGTGAAAAAAAAACGACAATTGCGAAATAAAGTGTTCCTTTTTCTATGGCTTAGGCAGCAGAATTCGCGTTATAAACTTACAAAATTTACCATGTAAATCGTGAATACCGTTAAAAAAATCTTGATGCAAATCTCGGTAATGTTCAATTCGACTTTGGTACCAACGTTCGGTATGTACATTGTAAAAAGCATAAGTATAATAAAACTAAAGGCAATGCAGCAATAAAAAGTGGCAGGCGCCAGTCTGCCTTTTCGTAATTTCTCTTCCCTTATAATTTTCATTCCACCTTCCACGGTACACGTATTCATTCGCATTTTTTTAATTTTGCCATTCAGTACGTAAAAGTTATGAATTGTATTATCATAAAAATATCGTGCTATCAAAAATAATTTCACATTCCGCCACATGTGCTATTTTTCTTCAAGAATTAAATTCTCTACGGCATTTTGTTATTTAACGTAACGGGAAAAATGCATTCAAAATGCGTGGGCTGGCAAGTATTGTCAAATGTTAGCTTATCCCCTCATTCAGTCGTTACCTCAAACCTGTACACTATCTATAAATGTTAAAAAGGTTCAAAAAATCTACAAATATTACACAAAGTGCAACTATTTCACGGCATTGAAAATGTAATCGGACTTTTCGAGTAATAAAAAACAGGTACATGTAAGTAATATGAGATGGTTTTTTAATTCTTCAAAAAATATTGATACATTAGGGTAGAATTATTTTTTAATTGATGACAAGGTTATAATTGGGTGGAGAGAATGCATTTTTCAACTAAAAAATGTTGCGACTCTGCGATGGGCTTCGTGGCGCCATCTGTCCGAACGAGTTCGTACCTCACCCGAGCCGGGAGCGGCGCTGGCGGCGCTCCGTCATTTTCTTCCGCTCCCTCCGCCTTCTGCTTCTCGCACACTCGCAGTGTAAATTCAACATGACGGATTTTCCGTCAGTGACAGCTGATCGTTAGGATTTTAATGAAGTCTCGTATATCCCGCTAAAGATGTCATTGAAAATTGGTCAGAGGGTCGAGATCTCGGGTAAAGATTGTCAGGGCTCGATCGCTTACATCGGACATCCGACTTTCGCCACCGGTAAATGGATCGGCGTTATACTAGACGAGGCAAAGGGCAAGAACAATGGCACTATCAAGGGACACGCTTACTTCAAGGTGAGGTTGACAATAGCGCAATGTTTACCCCGAAAATTAGCAAATCGTAAACGAAATTCGTACCCAAATTTTTCAAAATAAACAAATCTCGTTTCCAAATGATAAAGAAAAAAACGAATAAAAATCGTATGTTTCTGTCAGTGTCTGGAAAATCATGGAATGTTCGTGCGGCAGACACAACTCATTTTGCTGGACGAGGCTGGCAACAGGCCAGACCCGACGAGTCCGTCGTCCGCAGGTAGTAGCGCGACTACCCCGGACGACAGCGGAGCCGCTCGCGCTCGCAGTCGTCTCAACAGGTGACCAAAGTCTTTCCTTTTGCATAGAGCATGAAAGATCGCGTTTAGAGTCATTTCATTACTCAATTGTCTCTGCCGTCGTGTTCCTCATTGTAATCTCGCCGTCATTTTTTTTTACTAACCCGTATCTGTTTTACCTCAAATTTCGTATGCAGCATGAGCATGCGCAGAAGGAACGAACCAACGGCGTAAGTTTCCAAACAGAATTATCGTTAAAACAATAATTTTGTTTCTTCTATTTCTACTGTCTGTGCAAAATGTTTTCTTATCTTGTACGGTACAAAAGACACATGATTAATCTGATATGTATATGCTACTCGTAACACAAGCGTTAGAAGGAAAACGTCCCCTGCGCAAGTTACGCGTCAACCGTCGGATAAGCTGTCTGGGTAAGGTCTATGGATAAAATACAGTATTTAGATATAACGGGCGATGGGATGATGTTGGCGTCCGTGGTTTTGCAGTTGCTCATTTTGCTTGTATCCGGTACGGAACCTTCCTGCCGAAACTATTCCAAAATTTATCGTTTTCAAGGCATTTCTGGAGAATAACAAAATGTTATAGCCAGAAAAAAGTTTACGGATGGAAAGATTTTTTTAACCATTTTCAATGTATTTCTTTGTATATTTATATCGAAGTATCACTTAAATTCTGATGCGTGCGAACTTTTCGTTTGGAATTTGTGGGGATCGAGTGCCTGAAACTTCATCATCACATATCCATCCCATGATACCGCTAGAATAAGATCGTTGTCACGATTATACATTTAACATATATATATAATGTAATGTAAAGTTGACAAGCAAGAGAAACTGGGAGATTGATTGTTCTCTTTTATTTACGCTGTAGTTCGCGACTGTCGCTCGCAGGCAGCAGGAGCCAGTTGAGTGCTCCGAGCATCGAGAGTCTCACGGGATCGGCCCACGAACGGAAGGACAGCGGCGAATCGCAAATACCCGCGCCCACCTCGACCAAACGCGCGTCCTTCGTCGAGGTAACAAAAACAACCGATCGTTCTCTCGAATCGGCTTTTTTTAATCATTGTTTTACCATAATTGGTATTTCCACGTTAGCTCAACTATTCGAAAGGAAATACGCATTGGGGTTCCTGTTGGAACTTGGTACTTCCCTGCGGGGATTGAACGAAATTGTTCGAAAATGAGAGCATTGGTATTATTTGTCACTGACAGAGACGCCCGTCGGCTGACTAAAAATTCTCTTCGCACGAAACGGATTTTTTCAAATTAATTTTTCCATCTTATTTTATTGCGTTTCGAAACCACTCGCAGTCATTCTTCAAGAACAGTATCGCACGTATTTTGCGAATCGATGCCAATGTTGCTTTTCAACTTAACGAACGTATTATCATTGTTTCTCGTTATTTTATGGTGGACGATTCATAACTGTCGGGTTAAGGGAGGACGCCACTGCAACAGGCCGGAAAAAGGTCGTTTTGTCCAATTTTTTTAGTCTACTAAAGTATTCATTTGGGATTTGGAAAGAAAAAGTATGTTATTAAGCATACATTGAACTTATTTCGTGTCATTTTTTATGAAAAAAAAAAACCTTCAACAACGTTATTGAGGTACAATAGAGACTGTATAAAAAATGTGATCGAACGGCCGGTTTGATAACTTAAGAATGGCCCGTCTGGAGAAAAAAAATGTTTTATCATATGCACTACTCGAAAAAATTAACGAAGGGACAGAAAATGTCTTCAATTTTTTTAGTGTTTTTTGAAGCGCTGTATGTATATGAAAAATGGTCGTATCGAGATGAAAAAAAAGCATTTTGAAGCTTCACGTTTCTAGTTTCGTGATCGTTTGACAATAAGTTTTTGGAAGCTACGGTTATCGCGCAATCTCAAGAAATAGCAGGAGAAAAGCATTTCGCAATTTTTTTTAAGGGTCCACGGGCTCGGGAAATTGTTTCCAGTTAAATCAATGTATGATTACACTTGTTTATTCAGCTTGTTTATTCAGCTTCGATTTGGTCTTTTTTGTCTCTGTACGCCCTGCAAATTTTCAAATTGATCCATCGAATGGTTTTTCCGGACGTATTTATTTTACTAAATTTTACCTATTTGTTTTACTAAACAATTAACGGAACAAGTTATTGTTTCCGAACACCGTGTAATCATCATCAAAATGAAAAGACCATTTTTCTTCGACTTTTGTCATAACTTTGCACTAGTTGCTTGTTAAATATAAGAATAAAAAATTCAAAAAACGTAAGTTTTTGAAAATTGTTTTGTAAAACATGTTAGGAAACAATACCGACTCATTTTTAACACGGTTTAGCCTTTACGCACCATAATTTCACTCACCTTTAATTGAATTAATTAAAAGTTGATACCCTCCAGCTGTATTCACTAGTCGGTCTGAGAACATTTATGCGATTAATTCTCGATATGTTCTGCGAAGGTTATTAAGGTTCCAAAAAACAGTTTTTTTTTAACTGGCATGATCAAAAATTGAAAAAAAAAAGTTAAGGTTTACAAAAACAGTTGATTCGTTTTTTTTATCAAAACTTAAAAAATATTAACCAAAAAAGATTAGCTTTAAAAAGAAACTGTTAATTGGTTTTTTCTTGCAAAAAAGGATCAGTTTTGAAAAAAAAACTGTTTTTGTAGACCTAACCTTCGCAAAAAACATTGAAAATTAATCGCATCCAAGTTCGACTAGTGAATACAGCTTGGAGGTATCAACTTTTAATTAATGCAATTAAAGATAAGTGAAATTATAGTGCGCAAAGGCCGAATCGTGCCAAAAATGAGTCAGTATTGTTTCCTAAATTGCTTTAAAAATTTTTAAACTATTTTTCAAAGAATGTTTTGTTTTTTCCCTTAAATTTAACAAGCTACTAGTGCAAAGTTGTGAAAAAAGTCTACGAAAGTTGGTCTTTCCGTTTTAATAATGATTACACGATGTTTGTGAAAAATACACTTGTTACTTCAATTGTTTTGTAAAACATTAATCAATCGGTCCTGAAAAACGGTTCGATGAAACCATTTGATAATTTACAGGGCTATTGGGGGTACCTTAAGCTGAAAAAAATACCTGGCAACATTAGTCTTTCCATCAATATTTGTAAAGTAGTGGTAGATTAACTGAAAAACCCTAAAGTCATTCTTTGTACTTTTTTCAAATTAATGTTAAAAGTGGAGACATGTTTTTTTCTCAAAAATCAACAAAAGGGTCTGTTAGGAAATTTATTCAAGTATTCAAAGCTGCCCTTTAATTCCTTGTGCGATCATTGGTTGCTGAAACATTGATGGTCAAAAACAAAAGGATCTTTTTGCATTCAAAGTCGCATATCTCAGCAAAAAATTGGAGTAGAAGAAAAAAAACAAGCTGAATAAACAAGCTCACTGACCTATACATTGATTTAACTGAAAAAAAATTCCCGAGCCCTTGAAACCTTGAAACAAAAACAAAAAATGTGAAATATTTTGTCCTCCCGCTATTTCTTATGATTGCGCGGTAACCGTAGCGCACAAAATTTTGTTGCCAAAAGATCTCGAAACTAGAGACTTGAAGCTTCAAAATGCTTTTTTTTTAAATCTCGATTCGACCTTTTTTTACATAGATACAGCGCTTCAAAAAAACCTTTAAAAGAAGAAAAAAATTTCTGTTTCTTTAGTTTTTGGGGTAGTGTATATAAATGTAGTTTTCAATGCTAGTCGTTTTTCGAAAAAAAATCATAAAACGGTGGGTGTTCATAAAAAAAGTGTAATTCTGGCTAATTTTTTACATATATTTGGGGGCTTAAAAAAATACTCAATGTTAAAAAACGCCCACGTACAACAATAACTACTGCAATTACGGAAATTTTGAAAAACGAAAATTTCCAATGTAGTTCTCAATGTAGCTAGTCGTTTTTCGAAAAAAAAATACAAAACGGTGGGTTTTCAAAAGCGTAATTCTGGCGACGATTTAACAAACATTCAAGGGCGTAAAAATACGAAATTGAAAAAACAGCTACGTCCAACTATAGCTACTGTAATTACAGAAATGTTGGTTTTTCAAAATTGGAGATCGGACAATTATAGCAAGAGTTATGATTCCAGTCTGGTCGAGAAAAGACGTTTCGAGAAAAACGCGTTTGAAAGTTTTAGTATACGTAAATCGTTGCGCTACATGCTCTCACTAAATCGTCTGTAACTTCGTCAATTACAAATATTTTAACTTGACATTCTTTTCACATATTCTTGAATATGTATGCTTTAAGAACAAGCGCAAAAAACAGTTTTTTTTCACCCGGCACCGTGGTGTCCAGCTCGACGACTGGCTAAAGAAAAATGAACAGGTGACAGAGAGAAATAACGACGAATAAAACTACTCGGTAATGCGTGAGAAACAAACGAGTGGGAATTTGTGAGGAAAATTATGAAAAAATAAAGTGAAATGTTTGAGATGTGGGATTTACATGGGAATGCACGTACGTGTTTCAGAAAAGCCCTAGCACGAGCTCGCCTCCCGGCAAAAAGCCAAAGGCCCAAGATGATCGCAATAATGTAATTAATACTCATTAATGTAATATTACAGTTTTTCTTCAAACTCATCCACACTCTATATTTATACGTATATATATTTATATATATACATTACTGTTACTATTATTAGCTTCTAACAAGAAAGATACTCTCGCGATACAGCTACCACGTCATACTAGTTGTTTGTTCGATCATAGTAATCATAACACGATACTACTTTCATCCTCGAAACAATTACAAAAATTGGCATATTGAAACAAAGAAAAACATTATTAACACTTTCGTCTGTATCTGTAATTGCTGTTAATGGGTTCTAAAAGATTTTTTTTTCTCGTTAGCTTCGAAGAAGTCTGACACGAGCCATCGATCATTCATCATCCCCCGTAATCCCTCATATCACCGTTCGCTTCTTCGATTGATTTTTTCCGTCTGATCGTGCTGGTTGGTAATAACGGAAACGGGGATAAAAATGCTCACGTTAATTACAGAATTGGGATTGTTAAAAAACAAAGAAGATAAACAGTCGAGAAATTCGATTGCCATATTGCTCACGTTTCCCCACTAATGAAATATTTCTCGTTACTACCCACACTATCCGAGAAGCGTGCGAATTTGTATCATAGTTCTAACATCGTTGCTTGCGTGTCAAAAATTCTCACTCGACTCTGACACCTCTAACGCTCCACTACCAAGTACCAAGTTAGATTTGGAAAAACTGTCGCTAGGACGTGTTTACTTTCTTCTTTAATTTTGTACAGTGTGCAGTATGACTCGTGGGCGGTTTGAGCCGACTAACCGATACTAAAATAACGCAGCACTTTTAATCGGGCGTAGAATTTTTCGAGTCCAGCCACTGATATAGCAAAGGAAATAATTGAATAAACAAAAGCGGAAGAATGCAATTTGCCCTAGAGATCCAATAGAGTTGGCTGTAGCTTTTGGTGTCTGCTCGATTTTATGAGTCTCGTTAAGCTCGACGTAACGGAAGCCTAACGAAAACCTGGCACTATCTACGTATAGGAGCTCTCAGTGGCCACGCGGAAGTTACAAAGTGTTTTCCTTTCTTTTTTGTTATCGTCCTCTGTACAGTACGTTCGGATTCACGCAGCATGAGTCACGTTTTCGACATAGTAGAGTAATCGGAAAATCCTCTTTTCTTTTGTCTTCTATTCGTAAATATCGCACAACGATAATAATGGCGAGAAAAAGAAACACTTCGTAACGCAAGAGCGTTCGACGAAAGGCTAGAAATTTTCTTCCGTCTTGATTCTCGATTGAAGACGGGTTTCGTGGAAACTCTGAAGCCTAACTTTGTGCCGGGCCAAGCGATCGCCGGCTCTTTATCGGCGACCCTCTCCGCCAACACGGCTAATCTCGTCGAGGAAAAACTCACGCACATGCAGCTCGCCCAGGAGAACGATAACTTGAAATCTCAGGTAAGCGATAACGATAATAAATCACCTGTCCTCCGACGATATGCCTTTCTAACCCCGTCATTGCTTCATCTCAGGTTGTCGATCTAACGGAAAAAGTGGAGACGCTGCGTATAAAGCGAATGCAGGATAAGGAAAAGATGAAAGATTACGAGAAAACGAAGTTACAGTTGGAGCAGCTGTTGGAATTCAAATCCAAAGTCATGGAGAGTCAAGTGAGATGAGCTTCCGATGGACATTCCAAAAAAAGTCAAATTGGACCGTAAAGTTTTCAAAATCATTTTCCATCGCAACAGGCCAGCCTGCAGCGAGAAGTTCAACGTGCGAGACAGGAGGCTCGGGAGGCCCAACTCGCTCGTGGAATTTATCAGGACGAAATGGCCGACCTCGCAGAGACCGTGGAGATGGCGACGCTCGACAAGGAAATGGCCGAGGAAAAGGCCGAGACCCTGCAGATCGAGCTGGATCAACTCAAGGAAAGACTCGAGGAGATGACGCTGGACCTGGAAATTTTACGGACGGAGATGTCCGAGAGGGTAATCGTTATTGTTGCATCTCTGACTCTGTTTGCACCATGCTTGTCTTGACTCGTTATCGTTTTTGTCCTTCACTCCCCGGCGGGCTTCTCACTCGATGGTGAACAATTGAAGACTGGCGGTGTGGGTGGCGTGTCCGGTGGCGGGAACGGTCCCTCGACATACGAGATCAAACAGCTCGAACAGCAGAACAGTCGTTTGCGCGAGACTCTCGTGAAAATGCGCGACCTCTCGGCCCACGAGAAGCACGAGTTCCAGAAACTTCAGAAGGATCTTGATCAGAAAAAGTCGGAGATCCTCGAACTCGGTCGTACCAAGGAGAAATTATCGTCTCGCGTCGAAGAGATGGAGCATCAAATCGCAGATTTGCAAGAGCAGGTTTGCCATCAGCTGTTTGGTTGGTCGTTGAACGAGGGAACGTCGTAAGACAGGCCAATCATTTCGAGTAATAATCCGATGTTTTTTTTTTCCCAGGTTGACGCGGCTCTCGGTTCCGAAGAGATGGTGGAAGTTCTCGGTGAGAGAAAAATGGCTCTGGAAGAGAAAGTTGCCGAGTTGGAGGAGGCTGTAGCGGATCTGGAAGCGCTTCAGGTACGTTTCTCCTGCCAGAGCAAAACGATCCCTCGTTATTCCACATCCGAGACACGAGTCGCTATCCATTAAAATGTTCAGGACATGTCGGATCAACTGGCCGAGTCGTCGAAGGAACTGGAGCTGGAGTTGCGCGAGGAATTGGATCTCGCCCTCGGCGCCGCCCGGGATGCCCAACGCCATCGCGACGCCGCTTTCGAAACTCTCGCCGATCGCGAAACCACCATCACGAAATTCCGCGAACTCACGATGCAGCTGCAAGAGCAATGCCTGCAGCTGCAGACGCGTGTGCAATCGACGGAAACTACGAGGAACGGCGAACGCGGCGCCGAGCAACAACTCGCCGAGATACTCGACTTCCAAAAGACCTTCGCGGAAACGAGAGCGCAAACCAAAGCGGTGGATCTCGAGCTTCGACGTCTCGACGCCGAGGAGGCCCAACTGCACGTTCGTTATTTGCTCTCCTTCATGCCACCGGCGTTCCTGGTGCGCGGTGGCGACCACGACGCGATCATGACGCTTCTTCTCGTGCCGCGAATGATTCACAAAACGGAAATACTCATTTCTCAAGTGCGAGACAAGTACCGATCTATCGATAAAATCGACAGGTACGTTTTCATAGTGAAGGGATCGCTTTCGTGAGGTCGAGCCATTGACGACAGAGTACAAGTTGTGATTTGCATCGAGTTCAGCGAGAAATTAATCGTCTCGAAGTAACAACACGTATCTTCTCTTCCTATCCAGATCGACATTATTGAAGGGACACTCGGTCGCCCAGTACGCTTTCAGATCTCGGCTTTGCTCGCACATGTACGCACTGCAAACGGCTCTCGGATGCTTCGAGTCCGCTCTGAGCGTTTGCCAACCGGAAGTATTGCTCAAAGTTGGTGCCACTTATCCGGAAATGACCGCACAAGAGAAGTCGCTCGATTCTCTGATCCAGCTAGCTAAGAGGGATCAACTCGACGAGAACGTACCCATGGATGCTATAGAAAAGTGCGCTGCTTACTTCTCCACGATGTTCACGGTGCTCTTTGGCGAAAGTACGATCGCCAATCAAGCGCGGATGGTTGTGAACGGTACGAGATCGCTGGGTAGCGCTTGCGACGCTATAAGCACCGAGGCGACCGCTGTAAAGACACTTTTGGAGGGAGAAGGCGGTGACATAGGTATCCGTAATTCACAATTCGTGGATTTTCAGTTTTTTCTTACATTGCCGCTTTCAAAAAACTACCGACTTGGAACATCTCGATGAATGATTTTTTAGGCTTACTCTGTCAACACGCCGAAACAAGTTGCGAGGTGATACAGCAACATCTGAACTCCGCTCGGAGGCGCGTGCCCCGAGATCAGATAACACACATTTCCGGTCCAGGAACGAGCCTTGGATTGGAGAAAGACTGGGCCGAACAGTTCACCAACTGCTACCAGCACTCGGTGAAAATTACGAAGACGCTGCAGGATTTGTTGAAGAGCGCGTTGCAAGCGATCACAGCCAACGGCGGTACGTTTGCAAGTTTATCGTCGAAATCGAAGGATCTTGATCAGGGGAAAAAACACAGACGAAAAAACAAGTCTCTTTACCGCGTCGTTTTCAGACTTGGGGAGTGGCCTGAGCGCGAACAAACTGAAGGAAATGGCAGCAATCTCGAGCGAGCGCATCTACGACACGGAGGATCTTGGTCCGGTCGCCACGATAAAATCAAGCCTCGCCGTCGTACAACAGATGGCTGCGAATTTGGCGCAAAAAATGGCCGAGTGCGAGAACGAGCTGGCGATCGCGGGACAACAGCCGAACGCCCAACCAGGCTCGAGCGACGCCGACTCGATAGCGCCGATACTGATAAGAGCACAGGCGGCTATCAAAGAGTCCGAAGAGACGAAGATACTCGCACGGAAGCTCGAGACCCGGGACAGCGATATACGAGAGTGTCGCATCGCGTTGCGCGAGAAACAGGAGGAAGTTTCAGAAATGGTGCTGCGACGAGACCTCGCGGAGAAACGTTTGACCCAACAGCAACGCGAACACGAGCTCGACATCGACAAGTTGAAGAGGAAGTTGGAGGAAGCGCAGAATCAACTCAAGCGCAAGGTAATTAAACGAGATATTTCAATTGTCTTTTGAATCGCTCGAAGGATATCATGACGAAACTTGGTTGAATTATCAGGAGAAGGAATTCGAGGAAACGATGGATCATCTGCAAACGGACATCGAGAGTCTGGAATCGGAGCGAGGACAATTGAAGGAAAAGTTGAAGACTTTCGGGAAGAAAACGGCGTTGACGCCGACGGGCCCAGGCTCGACGCTACCGAGTGGCGATGGCTCGCTGACGAATCCGTCGAGCGGCGGTTCGACAGGCTTCTCGAGTCCCAGAATGGAAAACAGACTACTCACGCAAGAAATAAACGCTCTCAAGGAGGCTCTCAATTCGGAGCATCGCCAAAAGAGAAAATTGCTCGCAGAGGATCTCAGAAACAAACTCAACTCTCTAGAACCATTGCCAGATTTGTCGTATAGCAAACGCGCGGACGCCAAGCTCGACGAGTTGCAGAACGAACGAGAAAAGCTTCTCAAGGTAAGATCCTAGCTATTGACGGTCTCAATATTCAATCTCAACGCTGCCCAAAATTTCGAAACTTTTTTTTTATCGACTGCGTGAAAAATTATTGATTCCTTGTTTGTCGCACACGCACAGGAAATTCACAACGTGATGGTTCATCCTACCGTTCCTGATCTGCGGAAGGGAAAACTGATAACGAACGAGCCGCCCTTGCTGGAGAAAGCATTGCCCGCTTATCAATTGATGCACCGTCAATTCACTATAAAACAGCTGCAGGACAAAGCGGACAAATTGACGGTGAGCCGCGAATCAAGAATTATCAAACAGTATCCTCTTAACGTATTATCGCAAAATATGAATCATTTTCTCCCTCTTGTTCGACAGGACGCTGTCCGGGAGGAAACTGTTCGGAGAACGATCGGTGGTCGTGCCGAGGCTAATTTCGCGATTTTCCTCAGTCGCGAGATGGCAGCCGCTTTACGCTCGAATAACAAGATAATGGCAGCTGAAATAAGTATTCCGTGCAACAATCCCGACGCGAAGACTCACGCTGTCAACGTCGGCACGGACGATCTGAGGAAAGTTCATACGCTTCTCAGCTATTAATTTGTACAATGGCGGTGGCGCTTTCTTTCTCATCCGTGAAGAAAAAAAATCTTTACCTCGGGATTCGTTCGTTGAATCTTAGGCCAATTTTACTTCTAGTTTCATTCAATTTGTATTAAATTCAAATCCGTTTGGAGCCGTAGCACCGATTGAGGCCCCTTTCGGTCAAGCGGAAGATTTTTTTTTTGCTTTTTCTCACAAGGGAACTCCGAGTATTCAATTTATTTATCTAAAAGCCATTGGTATGTGACGGCGAAAATACAAACCATGCAAAAAATCACTGATCAGAAAAAAGGGCCGAAACAGGTGCGTGTATCATTCTAGAATTTAAAAAAAAAAGATTTTTTGTCACGAGTGGAATTGACTACAGTACGATGACCCGGTGCACCGTCGCTGATAGTCCACCTCGTTCGCAATATGATTTTTTTTTTTACAACTGCGACTCTGAGCGCCTATTTCATTCAGGGCTTTTTTCGCATAGCCCACAGTAATCGCGACGCTTTTGTTTCCGATAAATTCAATGTTAAGGAGAATCGTCAAGCTCCCATTACTTTTGTGATCAAACGTTTTTTTCTTTACTCGTTCGATACTTTTTGTATTATTTTCGAAGCAAATACTCGTGCACAAAAGGCGAATGATGCGTACATTATCGCGGGAAGGCAGTATCTCGTAGAGCTCATCGTTGTAAATCAAGACTTTAAACGTGAGATATATATATACTATTTATTTGCAAAAAGTAACGGAGATAAGTAATCACGAAATAACGAGAATTGTACTAAAAAGCGTTGAATAAACTGGGGCTGTAAGTGCTGGAGGAATTAAAAATGAAGAAGGAGATAATGTACCAACTACTTTGGTGTCTTTATTGATACTCGATTGTTAGACACACGAAATTTAGCGGCTGAAAATAACGGGGACGCTTATCACTTACCTTTTTTCTCGTTTATTAATTAAATTAATTACTATATTATTTCGGGCGTGGCGGAGCGATTAAGAAACAACGATTTTTCTATGAACGTTTGGTTTCCTTCTTATTGCATTAGTTCCCATTGAGCTGCCACAAAGTAACGTTTGAAAGAATAATCACGAATTAGATCAAAGTTAAGAGCTAACGGATTACACCCAGCTCGTGGCCGGAAAAAGCAAGAATTTTCGTGAATATGGTCTGGAAAAACGAATGCAGATTTTCAATTTTTTTCGACATAGAGTATGGTTTCGAGTTTCGTTGACAATTTTTGTATTAACAAATATTTATAAATGTGGTAGATACAATGGATTGTGCGGAACGATGTTTGAAAAACGTCCCTCGCAGTGAGCACTGCCCCTCGGAAACAAATCATCCGAAATTGAAAAATCAAACGCATTTAGTTTTTGCACGAAATTATCCAGTGCTTGTTGAAGGATTTGATAAAATATTGATTTTTGGAAAAATGGCCGCCTTCGAAAGTGAAAGTATCGATTTTCGTTTTAAAAAATCCTTTATTCGTCCATTTTTCGTGAATACAAAAAAGTGTACATCGAAAAAAAATGCCTTCGTTCAAGCACTGCCTTTCGATATGTAAAAGAAGTTTGTGAAATTTGAAGTTGATCGGTACTTGAAATTTTCCGAGAAAATTTTACAAATGTTATATTTTAAAAATCCGCCAAAAACAAAATATTGAGATTTCCAAAAAAATTCAACTATGTGTACGCCCTTGAGGGAAAATAACAGTACTTACCTGGCGGACGTGAGCACGGCCACACACCCATTGGTGAGTCGCGAGTAAGGTGACCTTCCTCTTTCCCTTCGGGAAAAAGTCCCTTTCACTGGCATTTCTTCCACAGTGTACATCGTAGCTCAGCCTATTCAAACGAGTCGAATAAATGCCGCGTGTACAGCGCATAAAGATTTTCTCGCGTGTCGAGAATTGCGAAAAAATCCGATCGCTCTATGCACATCAACGTCGACGAGTCAACGCGCCTACATGAGATAAACGCCGCATCGATAAGGCAATAATTCCAAAAGTGTAAGGTTGCCCGAGTACGGATCGATTTCTCGAAACCGTTTGTGTGTTTTCGAAACAATGGAGCAGTCGATTTTATTTCCATTTAAGAGGCCAGTCCACTTTGAAAATTAAAAAAAATCGAAAGTAAGCGAGACTTGAAGAAATCGATGATGATGAGCCATGAGAAGGGATTTTGTACGGTGCAAGAATTGCCGATTGAGTTTAGGTAAGAGTTTTTCATAGTATAAACTTCAAACGCGTTTTTCTCGAAACAACGTTTTTAAAATCTAGCTCCATCGTATCTCTAAAACTAATAAACCGATTCTCTTGAAATTTGAACGACACACTGTAAACATGATTCGCAACAAGATGACCCTCGATGGTTTTAAAATTTTGATCTTTACTCTTTTTTTGCGAAAAACTGCGAAAAAAAACGATTTTTTTTTACTTTTTTCGTTTTTTATCTGCCATTTTTTTATTTTTTGATAGGACTTTATATCCGAGGGTCATTTTGTAGCTGGTGTCATACTGAATCTGATGGACTTGGATTTTTTTGTTTCAGACAAGCCTTTACCGAATTGTGATGGAGCTACCTAGCCCACCTATTTTTGAGGCGTTACGTTAAACTATAGTTTATGTACTTAAAAATGAATAGAAATGAATTTAAAAATTTTTAAATGTATTTCGAGACTATTTATCAAGCCCAACAACTTTTATATTCATATCTTTTATAAAATCCTCAAGAAAAAATCGCGAAAATAGCCTTTTTTCGTGGCTCCAAAGTGGACTGGCCCCTTAAATAGACAGATTTAAAAAAAGCTCAAATGAGAAAGGTCGCTTGTCTTATTTTTCGTATTTCTTTGGACGCGCCGAAAAAAATAAGCTACGCGGAATTACGAGAAAAAAAAACCAAACAAATTGCCGATACAATCGTTGAGGGATCGCGCTGGAAAATCGGTAGGCATCTGCGTACGAAATACCGTACAATATTGAGTCTTTATTAATAGAGAGAAGAAAGGGGCGGGCGGGGAGGAGAGGGACAAACCGTCGACGTAAAAGTCCCCTTGAAGTATTCCGTAAAATAAAGACGTAAGTTTTTCTTTTCCTTTCGTTACTGTAACATTCGTTTTTTTGTTCATAATAATCGAGTTTATATATTTATATATATGCATACGTGTATACATGCATACATATATAATATACTAGACGATAGCATGTGCATGTATAATTATTTTATTAATTTACTCGGTATACACGCATACACACTCGGGCAGTCGCAAATTCACACGCATTCGTATGTGTTTCATCATATACTTATCCTTATCTCTATTCTTCATCTTCTTATCTTTCCTTCCTTTTCTTACGCGCTTACTTTTTAAACTTAATACGATAGTTATTATTAATATATAGTCCCCATTCACGCGGGTCAACACGCGCGGAGACGCACACCGTTTCCATTCACGCGCAGCCATCATCATCACCATCATCATCATCTGTTATCATATTCAATGATTCTTTGCGGCGCGTCTCCGCTAAATAACCTTCTTATGTTTGTTACTTTTCTTCACCTTTCGTTTCGTCGATGCGTATTTGCATCATTTTTCAAAAAATTCATTGCTACAAATTGGGCGTATTTATAATTTTCCATTTGTTTCTTTCTTTTCTATTCGGTATAGACCAATAGTCTTTCCCGTCGTTGTGTGGGTGTGTTTCTAGGTTTACATTTGAATATATATATATATATATATATATATATATATATATATATATATATATATATATATATATATATATATTCATTGTAGCAAATATAAGCAAAAAAAAAGAAAATTATATATGTAGGAGTAGGAATCGCGGAGAGCTTATGCGTGACGAAAGAGCGAGCAGGCCTAAGTATCCGTTCATTGAACTCGAAAATGGGATTTTTTCTTCCTCGCTAAAATGCAGTTTCACGGACTACAATATAACTCGAGTATAAAATTATACTTGGCCTCGAACAATTGCGAATTTCGGCTGAATTTTGATAATCCGAGAAAGGAGAAAAAAAAAGTTGCCGAAAATTGAGCACGACCAATTGTTTAATTTCTATGTGAGCTCGCTGACGATGACCGCGGATGCGACAGCCCCTCCTCCCCATCCCGTTTGGTATTTGAATTTTTTTCGTCGGTCGCGAGTGAACTGAGAGGAGAAAGAGAGCTTCCGTCTGTTCACGATTATTATTATAATAACGCTTTTCAACTATTTACTTCGTGTATATCACTTGCCACACTTGACTTTGATGACGCGTGCGCGCGCGCACACACACACATTTACAACGAGATCGAGAATCTTCGGTACACAATGAACAAAACAGAAAGGATATGTGTATCCATGTTTATGGATAAACACATTTCATCTTAATTTTTTTCCTTCTTTCGATAAACATAGCGATTCGCACATAACAGATGAACACGCGACTCACGATAGATAAATGTTTTTTTTTTTTTTTCATACGGCAAAAATGGAAAAACTATGTGTCGTTTTCAAATTTACGGGGGAGGAGGACCGGAGAGGTGCGGAAAAAGAGAGGGAGAGGAAGACGGAGAGACAGAGACAGAGTACAAGAGAAAGAGACGAGAGCAAAGTGAGAGGAAACGTCGATTCGAGGATTTTTCGGGTACTTTCAAAGCGTGATAAAATTCGAAAACAAAATCTTTATCCGACGTAACGTCATAATTTCAAATTCGACTTCGTCCTTCGTTCCTAGATTCGTAATATTGATAAACGGATGCGATACGTGGCTCACTCACGTTTCCTCTTCTTTCCTTTCTCACAATCGCACACGTAACGTATATTTTTATTCTAAAAACCTCGTGCACGTTTTTTTGTTCATTTTAAGAATCCTTTTCCTGTATTTTTTTGTTTTTGTTCTGTCCTCCCGCAGAGTTTCGTTTGAACGTTTAATTGTCCGAACGTCCGCGAACAACTCGTGTATACGGTGTTTGTTTTTCTCTCTTTTGTTTGATCATTTTTGTTTGAGATACTCCAGAGCTTTCGGGATTATTGGTGCTTTTGTTTTGTCACGCACGGTATGAATCGAGTTTTTTTTAAGGTGCACCTGTAACAGATACGAAGCAACACGTTGTCGATTAAAAAAAAAAGATTAGTCATCCGCGCTTACGATTTGTCACACGGCATAAAATTTCTTCACTTTTTCGTTTTATTTTTTCATTTGTAAAACGATCTTTATCCCAAGTGTCAACCGGCTGTTTATTCGCTTTGTACGATGAAAATCCACCGGCCACGTTACGAGGGAACGTCGAGGCCGAAAAAAAAAATCAACGATTTATTGACTGTGCAGCGGTTCGACCTTGCGAGACCGGAAGGCTTGTTTTCTTCAATCAAGCGATGAACAAAAAATTACTTTTGCTCGCGATGCTTTTTCAAATTTATATAATTATATTTAATATTTTCAAATTGTATGTGAGTGTGTGCGGGACCATATCAATTCTGGCCTCTTTTCGTCCTTGTATTTACGAAGGGTGAGAGGTTGGAGCCACCCTTCCTCAAATGTTGATCAGTTTGTGTTCGTGTGCGTTGGATGTGTACGTGTGTGGGTGTTTTAGCCCGAGTAGGAAAGGTATTCGAGAATATAATTTTGGGTAGGATGGAATAATCGCTTATTCTTTTGCTGCTCGAGTCAATTGATTCCCCTTCTTTCTATAAATTCCTTTTGTACGCGGAATTAACAAGTTATCGCGGACCAAAAACTGAATTTGAGGCGGAGCAAACAAAAAAACTTGACCGAACTCACGCTCGCTCTCTACATTCTTTGTGACTGTTTTCTCTCCCTCTCTCTCTCTCTCTCTCTCTCTCTCTCTCTCTCTGTAGCTCTCACGAACTGTTTCCGTGTCACTCTCACTCGCTCATTCGCCCTCTTTCATTCAAATTACCGAAGACGAGACAAATTTTTATTCCCAGTTTTCCGGCGAAGCGTAATTAACAAGCGATGGTTCCTTTGGGTTTTCTTCGCCAGCTGACAAGAGAAAAAAAACGTCTGGTTAGTCGAAAACGGAAAAAAGAAAAAGAGGAAAAACTCGAAATATTCGATGAGCTGCAAACACTCTGCGTTTTTTTTCGTTTTTTTTCAATGACAATGTCGGTTGGTCGATATTTTACTTTGTTCCAGTGTTATTTGACGAGAAGAACGAGAGGAGATGATCGTTTTAACACGTGTGCGGTAGTAACTGCTCGGGCAAAAGCGCGCTTCCTCTGGCTATATCACCGAGGACGCCCGTCCTTTTTCTTTTTTTGCTATCTTTCTATCGCCAGATCACCAAAGAGATTCAAGAATACTTGAACTTTCGGTATCTGGATGAGTTTTGCTCGTTCCGACGGCCAAAGCTGACACACGGAAAAACGCGGGTATTTTTTTTCTCTTTCTCAGAGGCGTCTACACACAGCGTTACATGGTAATTATTGTGGGATTCGTTAATGAGCAACTGATTTGAAAAGTTATCCTTCCGTCTGGGTGCTTGTGTAAGTGTGTATGTGTGTGTATGTAACGTGAGCGGGTCTGAGTACGAAAATTTACAAAATATAATACACTGAGACAAGAAACGAAACGCCAGGAATGAAAAATGATCAATGGAGCAAGGAGAAGAGCCAAAAGAGACCGGAGAGAGGAATTGGCGAGGCCGGCGGAAATCGTCTCGTGCTTTTCCAAAAGTGCCCCCGAGTGCATCGATCTCCCGTCGAAAAAAAAAAACGTCGGCGCGCCTTCGTCGATCATTATCCGCCGCATTCTCTCGTATCGTCACTTTTCCTTCATTCATTTTAAAAGCAGATTGGGAGCGGGTGCGCTGCTGGTAAGAGGAACGGAGCACGACGGGGTCCGGGCAAGGTCTTTATTCAAGGATTTTGTTGTTTGGTTGTTATTGTTGTTGTTGTTGTTGTTGTTTTATGTAAACGCCGTTTTCGTTTAGTTCTTCCGATAGCCACCACCGCACGTTGACAATTACGGACACAAGAGACTCGCGCGTGTACGAGATGAATTTGTTTGGTTGGCTGATTGATAGCGATAGCGTTGATGGTTAATGGTGTGTTGCGGATTAAATTGTCGGTGACGATTGACAGAGGGGAGAAGGGAGAACAAGGAGTGTTTGCCTTTTCTTTTCTTTTCATCGGACGGACAGATGACAGAAGATTAACCCTAACCTTTCTTGGAACTGATGTTGACCGCCTGCCGGGTAACACTACCGCAGGCATTCTTTTTCGTTGCGGAATCACCTGCTGCGGCTATAGGAATTACAAAAATTTGCGATATTCAAGTATACATGCTCCTCCAATGATTCTATTTAAACAAGTCTAGTGGGAGGAAGAGAGAAAGAAACGTAAACAAGGACAGACGGACAGTGCCTGATCTTTTTCTTTCCTCGTTTCGAATCATCGGGAAGTTTTCCGTCGAGCCAATTTTCTTGACTTACCCGAATGGAGGATAAGAACAGAGTAATAGAGAGACAGAAATCGGAAAGAAAAAGATTATGCGAAAGAGTGAGAAAAAAAACGTATATAGACACAACAAGGGGGAGAGGGGAGAGGGGAGGGTGAGCTAACGATTGAGCTTACCTTGACCCTGTTGTCCCGCGGTCGGTGAAGTCTGCGGCACCGTCAGACCGCTTGGCAACATCTTTTGCTTAAGCATAGTCCAATCGAACGTGTAGTCGTATCGGTGGTTGAGCGTGCCGAATAGTATTCGAAACAGCTGACGGAGATACATGTAGTCCGGGCTCTCCTCGAAGCGCAATCCCTTTGTGTAATTTATGTACATCGCGAACTCCGCCGGGTATCCCTTCAACATACGAGGCAAATGAGAGGGGGCAGGGAAACGGACGAAAATTCTGATAACTCGAAAGTTGAACGACTCGTATTGCAGGTAGGCCTCGATATTCGCTTTACTTGAATTTGGGCTCTTAAGGTTGAGTTGTTAACGGCTTAGTTAACAGTTTTGAAAATGTAGATTTTAAGTTTTTAAGGGATTCTCAAAATATAACATATCGGAGATTTTTTAAATGTTACGTTGTGAGAATCCTTCGAAAACCTAAAATAGGGATTTTCAAAAAATCAACTAAGCCCTTAAAAATATTATCGGAAATTTCAAGTCGCTCCGTTGAAAATTGAGGGCTTTGTGGGCGTTTATAGGTGGGTTCCGCGAATCGGCTAACTTTGAACGCGTTTTTATCTCAAGATTATTTTTTCAGAATCGGGGAGCACGATATCTAAAAAAAATCACTGAACCGATCAACTTTAAATGCTACGAGCTTCTTTTACATATCAAAAAGCAGTGCATGAACGAAGGAATTTTTTTTTCGTTGTATCATTTTTTTTATTGACGAAAATAGAGCGTTTTTTTTACTCTGGACTGCGGTCATTTTTTGAAAAATAAATATTTTATTGAGACCACTCTTACGGGTAAAAAAAAATGTTTTTTTTTTCCAAAGTATGCATATTCAAGATGTGAAAAAAAATTCCAAGTAAAAATATTAAAAATCGACCAAGTTACAGACGATTTAGTGAGAGCAAGTTAGCACAACGATTTACGTATACAAAAATTTCCTCAACCTGGCCGGAATCTAACTCCAGCTATAATTGTCTAATCTTCAATTTAAAGAATGTGGCCGTTTTTTTTTAAATTGAGTACTTTTGAAGCCCTCGAATATAAGTTAAAATTTCGCCAAAATTACCCTTTTTTTAACAGCCGCCATTTTGTGAAATTTTGTTTTTCGAAAAACGGCTATGTAGAACGAGAACTACATTTATATAGATTATGAAACTTTATTTTCATTTTTCAGATAAACCATTGTGGAGTTATCGATCCGGCCATCGGACAACACTTTTTATACAGAGGCTCTATTATACCTCAATGACGTTGTTAATTTATACTTTTTTTTTGTAATAAAAATCTACACGAAATAAGTTCAATTTATACTTAATAACATACCCATTTTACAAATCCCAAATAAATAACGAAGTAGACGAAAAAATCGGAAAAACGACCTTATTCAGCCCGTCACAATCCTCCCTTAAATACTTCGTCCAAGCACTAGATAATTTCATGCAAAAACAAAGAGCCTTCGGTTTTTTGAATTTCGCATGGTTTGTTTCCGAGCAGCAGTGATTACCGCGAGGGACGTTTTTCAAACAGCGGTCTGCACAAACCCTTGTATCTACTACAATCATAAAAATGCTCCGATCCAAAAATTGTAAAAAATAATTAAAACCATACTCTTTAATGTAAAAAAAAAAATCCGTTAAACCTGCACACGGTTCCCCAGAAACAAATTCACGAAAATTCCTCATTTCTTCACCCACGAGTGAAGTTTAACCCGTCAATATTGTGGGAGAGGGTGTTGCTCCACATTCGTACAAAAAAAAGTTTCGACAATCTCATGGAAACGTTAAAGAGAGAGAAGGAAATCGTGTCATACCCTGCACAGTATATCGACGGGCGTAGACATTTTCTTCTCGCTAATTTTCTCGTATTTCTGTTTCTTGGTGACGGCTTTGAGTCCTTGCCAGGGCAGTGAGCCTCGATTGAAGTACATAAGGACGTATCCGAGGGACTCCATGTCGTCCCGACGGCTCTGCTCGATACCGAGATGCGCGTTTATCGACGCGTACCTCGCGGTACCGGTTAAATTTTTGTCCTCCCGATACATTATGTGCAATCGCGTACGGCCGTCCCGATATTTCTTGGCTAGACCAAAGTCGATGATGAACAGCTGTGAGTCGGATCGTCGCATGAAAAAGAAAAATAAGCCAAAAGTTACGTGTGTAGCTCGAAAAAAACATCACGCGCGTCTCTCGCGCTATAATTTCGTCTCTCCTTCTCCGACCTTGTTACAGTGACGTCCGATTCCCATCAAAAAGTTGTCAGGCTTGATGTCCCTGTGTATAAAGTGTTTGCAGTGTACGAATTCGATCCTGCCGATCATCTGATCGGCGAGCATCAGAACCGTCTTGATGGTGAATCTCCGTGAGCAAAAAGTAAAGAGATCCTCCAGCGAGGGACCCAGCAACTCCATTACGAGAACGTTCCAATCTCGCTCCTGGCCGTACCTGGAGAACAACCGGCGTCTATTATCGCCTGTTCTTTCAATCTCAAACTGGCGTCTAGTTTTGTAAATTTACCAGCGCATGTGCGGTATCCCTATGCCGCCCTGCAGTATCTTGTACAACTTAGACTCGTAGAGAAGCTGAGGATGACGAGCTCTGACGCTTTCCACCTTGACCGCCACTTCCTGTTGGACAAAAAAGTCACGCTTCAATCTTCGCCGTACTCAGCCCTGCGCATGTAAGTATGCGTCCAATGCCTAGACACCCAACGAGTTACGCGCGTAACAAAAGGGTAAAAAAAGTTAGCGCGATGAACTTTCTGCTAATTTCGTTGCGTCTACTAGACTCGGAGAAAAAAAAACTCACGTGCACGATTTATCGCTACATCGTACTTCGTCATATTGAATATCGAATAACGAAGAATTTGTTTGTCTATCCGTGATAAATAGCAACAAAAAAAAAACCGTGCGCACACTCGTGTGGGTGTTGGTTCGCGTATGGAGAGTCTGACAGGAGATAAAAGTCGGACAGGATGAACCGTCGCGATCCCCGTTCGGGAGTTCGTGTCGCGATATTGTAAATACGAAGCGATCTCTGTCAAGCAGTCACACATCCATACGCACACGGATCTTACGTACGGAACAAAAAAAATCGACACACAAGGAAACCTCGCTCGCTACGTGCACGAAATAAGAAAACACAACGGAATTGTGGGGAGGAGATAGAAAAAAAAAGGAGTTGAGAAAAGCTTACCTCGCCATTTGTAATATTGATGCCAAGATAGATATCACCGAACGAGCCAGAGCCAATTTTTCTCATCAATCTGTACTTGTTGCCCACAACGAACTCGACTTTTCCGAGTATCCCGAGAGCCGCCATGCTTCTTCGTCTCTTTGCCTGTACGGCTCTCTATGCTGGGCTCGTTGGAAACTCTTCGTTCGTATGGTCGTCTGGTCACAAAACAGCGCGCTCCCCGAACGCACGGAACGCACCAAACACAAGTATGTGTGCGTGTGTGTATCTTTATATGTAGGTGGGGTGAGTTGTGTGTGCGCGGATGTATTGTGTGTGCCGTGTATCGGTATACGAGAAATATATATGTATGTGTGTATATATATATATAGTTTTATAACGATCGAAGGCTCTGGCTCTCACGCGTGTGTAGAGCAAAAAATTCTCGACGCAAAACCCGTTAAATTTCGACGTGTATTTTTCCTCTCCGTTTCCACCGATATTAAACGATCACTGCACATTGGATGAAAGAATTTCTTTTACTCGTTCCTTAGTTGGGAAGGGAAAAATGATTTAAAAAAAAGTATGTTCGATCGAATCGCGTAAGAAACAGTGGGCGAAAGTCGCTAGTCGCACGATGGACCCCACCAACGCTCCGACATTTTCCCCTTCGCTCTATCGCTCTTGGTCTCTCTCTCTCTCTTTGTCTCTCTCTCTTTCGCTCCTAGCCCCGAGAAACTGGCCACGAACTATACGCGAGAACGGAGAAAAAATGTACCCTCCGATTGGACGTCGTCAAATGTTTCGGCATACGCTGACAGCGACACGCCGTTGGTTCAACAACTTTCTAGGGATCTTGCTTATCGACCGGATGCCATTAGTCGAGCTGACCACATTTCCCTCTCTGCCTCGCGCGACGCCGCGCTTGTCCGATTTCTTTCTCTTCTTTACGAGCCTTCAATTTGACCCGTTAGAAGACGAATATTCTTCAGCCAACGCTTTTCATCGATTTCGAAATGGACGCGAATGTTGGATAAAATTGAAGATTTTTTTATTTTCGAGGTCGAGGGTGAGTGGAGCATGTACTATCGAGCTCCAGTGCATTCGACATTTCACCAAATTCATGCTCACTCGTGGATAATGCTCGATCGTCACTTGACGACAGGTGAAACGGTAAAGGAACAGTCGCGCGCCTGTGACTCGATTGTGCATCTCTGGATGCATGTGTGTGGGCCGTCTGCGATGCGAGTTACGCGTATAACGGGGAGAGAAGGAGAGACAAAGAACAAACTGACCGCGTTGAAAAGAAAAAAAAACAAAAAGTGATGACGTACGCAACTACGCGGGGCAACAAGATGGCGGCGTGTAACAATGAACTAGAGACTTTACGAATTTTGACATCGGTTACATTTGATTGACGCAGAATATATATGTATGATGGCATCTTGACATTCAAGCCTTGTTGTTGCATTTCAATTAGTTCGGTGATTCCACGTAAGGAATTACCAGAAATTTTGGCACTAAATAAATTAAGTTTTCTTTGTTTTCATTGTATTGACCCCCATTCGTAAAGTTGTTCCATGGGAAGCAAAGTATCATATTCAATGTTGGAATTTTCAAGGGCGTGTACAAGGTCAACATAACCTCAACAATTTTTCGAACAGATTTCTCAGATGCCCAAGTAGGAATTTTCAAACTTGCCGAAAGGTCGGTTAAACGGGTACCAACTATCAGCCCGGAGGTTACCGTGAAGTTAACAACCATTCAAAAAGATAACTGGTCGACTGATGATAACTCAGGTAACATCAAAGCGGCCATTCGGACAACTTCTAGAAATTGCTACCTAGGTGAGGGTACTTTATATGGCCCTGTAGAGATTCCGGTATGGTGATGATTTGATGTCCGGTGGCTCGCTACTCCTGTAGTCGTTGATTCTTTTCCAGTCTCTGAAACGTCGTAAAAATAACAGAACCATACTTCAAACTTTAAACGAAGCCGGTGGACATAACATTCCGAAGACCACTTGATGGACTGTTTTCAAATTTAAAAGATATTCGTCATTATTTTGTAAAAAATTCAATTTAAAAATCGGCGATCGTCAACAACTGGTATTTATTGTTGACTCGAATAACCAGTAAACATTTTTGATTGCAGATACACTACTCCAAAAATTAAAGGAACAGAAAATCTCACACACTTTCTAAATCTTTGCTGAAGCACTGTATCTGGGTGAAAAATGGTCGTATCGAGATGAAAAAAAAGTATTTTGAAGTTTTAACGTTCTAGTTTCGAGATCTTTTCCCAAACATTTTTTGTGAGCTACGGTTATCGCGCAATCACAAAAAATAGCAGCGAGAAAAATTTGTTCCATTTTTTTTCAAGACTCCACGGGCTTTGAAAAATGTTATCCAGTTAAATCAATGCATGACAGTTAGCTTGTTTATTCAGCTTCAATTTGATTATTTTTTGGTCTTCCTATGTCAATTTTTTGGTGAAATATCCGAATTTGAATGAAAAAGGATCCTTTTGTCTTTGATCATCGATATCTCACCAACCAATGATCGCATATGGAATTGAAGGGTAGCTTTGAAAACTTGAATAAGTTTCCTACAAGGCCCTTTTGTTGATTTTTTAAGACATTTTTTTCTTTACTCTTACCATTAGTTCGCAAAAAGTACAAAAAATTGATTTCTTTTGTTTTTCAGTAAATCTACCACTACATTACAGATATTGATGGAAAGACTAATGTTGCCAGATTTTTTTCAGCTTAATGTACCCGCAATAGCCCTGTAAATTTTTTTCGGACCGATTGATCAAACTTTCACAAAACAATTAAAGGAACAAGTGTATTGTTCCTGAACATTGTGTAATCATCATCAACATGAAAAGACCAATTTTCTTCCACTCTTTCCACACTTTGCACTAGTCGCTAGTTAAATTTAAGAAAAAAATTTGAAAAAAAAAATCTTTTTTAATTTTTTATTTGTAAAACATTTCAGGAAACAATATTGACACTTTTTTTACACGATTCGACCGTTGCGCGCCATAATTTCACTCATCTTTAATTGCATTGATTAAAAGTTGATACCCCCAAGCTGTATTCCTAGTCGATGAGAACATTTATGTGATTCATTCTCGATATCTTTTGCAAAGGTTATTAGGGTTATAAAAAAGTTTTTTTTTTCAAAACTAAGAATGAGCGAAAATTGAAAAAAAAAAGATCGTTTACAAAAACTTTCCATTAATTTTTTTTCCAAAACAGAAAAATTTTATAAAAAAAAAATTATTAAAAAAAAAATATTGATTGGGTTTTTCTTAAAAAAAAAGATAAATAAAAAATGTTTCGAATTTTTATTTATTTATTTAACAAGTAACTAGTGCAAAGTTGTGAAAAAAGTCGAAAACAAGGTTTTTCCATTTTGATGATGATTACACGATGTTTTGGAACAATACACTTATTCCTTTAATTATTTTGTAAGCTTCAATCGGTCAGGAAAAACGGTTCGATGGATCAAATAAAAAATTTACAGGGTTATTGGGGGTATATTGAGCTGAAAAAACCTAGCAAAAGTAGTCTTTCCATCAATATCTGTAATGTAGTGGTAGATTTACTAAAAAAAAAAAACAAAAGTAATTTTTTTTTACTTTTTCCAAATTAATGGTACGGGTGAAACTGTTTCTTTTTCTCAAAAACCAACGAAAGGGTCTTCTAGAAAACTTCTTCAAGTTTTCAAAGCTGCCCTTTAGTTCCCTGTGCGAACATTGGGTGCTGAGATATCGATGATCAAAGACAAAATGATATTTTTTCAATTAGTCGGATATCTCAGCAAAAAATTAACGTAGAGACAAAAAAAAACAAATTGTAGCTGAATAAACAAGCTAACTGACCTATGTATTCAGTGAAATAAAAAAATTAGAAACTTGGAGCTTCAAAATGCCTTTTTTTCATCTCGATACGACCATTTTTCACAGGTACAGCGCTTCAAAAAATATTTTTTTTTAATTTCAAAAATTTTCTGCCCCTTTTATTTTTTTGAGTAGTGTAGATTGTTTCAGCTGGAAGGTTCTGTCGCCGAATGTCGCGAAAAAAATAGCATAATCTGCCGGCGGCCGTTTTTCTTCTATACTTTGTGATGATTTTTTTTGTAAGGCTCCCAACAGATGTACCTTTGTGTTAGAAAACATACATTCAATTGTTACCGATGGTTTCGCAGAAGAAAAAATCGAATTTCGTCTTTTTCCTGTTCTTCAGGTAGATGGACCCTTTAGTTAATTTAAAAAACCAGCAGGCGCTGTAGAATTCACTGACGCTTGAAGATCTTCCTTTGCCCCCCGGAAATGTTAGATATCTCTCCCGCACTCATCTCACGTGGTACGTCTACTTCGTCGCAAGAAATGCAGTCTTCCAAGTCTTAAAAATGTTTTTCCAGAATAAAATTCGTATTAAATTCGTACAAATATTCAATAAAATATGACATTGAAAACAACAGATGCGCCATTTTTTTCAAGGCTACGTATTCGGTATCGGGAGCGTTTGTCGGTGTGAGAATAGGAGCCAAAAAAAAGCTGTAACCGTAGACGACGCAACTTCGATAAAGTTGTCACTCTTCGTGACCTCCCTGATGCTTTCTTCTCGCTGGAGCGCCAAATAATAACGGCTCTATAAAGATGTTTGTGATCTATGAAGTGTGACTTTGTACCGATATTATTGTGGTAAGTACTCTGGACGCGCATACTCGTCGTGAGCGACGGGGCGCAGCGTAAGACAGTGTCAAAAAATATTGGCGCCAATTACATATTCGTCGGATACCTGTAAGAATCCGAGAAGAACAATCGACGCGAGGCCGACACTCGATCTTGTCGCCTCGAGAGAGTTACAATTTCCTCTTATGGTAACGAAAAAAAATCACGTATTCTCGTACTACACGCGTCTAGGCCGTACACTCGATCCGTGCGGAGGAAACATTGCGTTCGCAACTTTCGACTTTTTCGCGTCGAATCTCCGGAGTACGAGATGATCGGTCGAATATTATGCGTGTTGGTGCGCACGAGTAGAGATAATTCTTCGATCAGACGACCTTGTTTTTCAAACGGCCGAGACTGCCGATCTCGGTCTCGAGAACGTCCCCTTTCTGTGTGAAACAACAAAAATCTTATATTAAATTGTGAACGAATGAGCGCCTTTTTTTTACGATCACTTAGGCAAAACATATTCGTCGTTTAACTTTATTTTTCTGTTTTTTAAATGATTTAGCATTTATGCGATTTATTTCGTGAATTTCGAAATAAAATTACGCGACAAACGAAGGGAAAAATCAGTTTAGGAAACAAATTATGAAGATGCATTTGAAGAGCGAATGTTACCTTGAGGAACTCTGGAGGATTGCGAGCAAAGCCGACTCCACCGGGGGTACCCGTGAGGATTACATCACCTGGCAGTAAAGTCATGAACCTGCGAAATTAATGCAATATTGGTATAATAATAAAAACAACAAGAATCGTTGAAAAATGATTGCTTCTTGAAATAAAATTTTCTATGAAAGAATAATAATCGTCATAATTGTTACAACAGTTATTGAGTCTTATTGTGTTTCTTCTTAAAATAAAAATTCTCATAAAACAATAGCAATGATAATAATAATTGTTATAACGATAAAAAGTTGTTTTTATCGTTATAACAATCATTTATACTTATAGTTTTTCATCTTAAATTGAAGATTTCTATAAACCAATTGGAATCATAATTGTTATAACAATGAAAGGCTATTGTTTTTATAGTTACAGCAATTGTTATAATTCTTATTGTTTTCTATCTTAAAATGAAAAATCTCATACAATAAGAACCATAATAATTGCTTTACCGATAAAAGTTTATTTTCTTTATCATTATAACAATTAATGATTCTTATTATTTTTCGTCTTAAAATAAAAGTTTTTATAAAACACTAAGAATCATCAAATTGTCATAAAGATAAAAGATTATTTTTCTTGTTATAACAATAATTAATTTTTATTGTTTTTTTTAAATAAAGATTCTTATAAAACAATAAGAATGATAATAATTGTTATAACAATGAAAATAATGATAACGAGACATATATTATTGTGCTATAAAACAAAGCGATCAACCAGGAACTACAATATCAGTCAAACGCGTGCCAATGGTTTACGAATGAATAGAAAAAAACTTTCACACGCGGTACGCAAAATTCTCATTGTCCCAACCAAAAGAGATAGTTCATTTTGTTTCACAAAAGACATTTCGACTAACTGGGAAATGTAGGCGACGATATCGCGAGGCTTGAAGATCAACTCGCTCGTATTGCCGTCCTGCTTGAGATTACCGTTGACCCACGTTTTAACGCTCAAATTATCAATATCGGATATGGACTCCTTAGTGACAACGGCGGGTCCGAGGGGACAGAAAGTGTCCATGGCTTTGCCCAGGAGAAATTGACCACCGTTGCGTTTGCCTTTTTGCCAGTCGCGGGCCGATATGTCCTGGGCGACCGTGTACCCGAATATGCAATCTTCGGCCTCGTGATTGTTGAGACCTTTGCACTTTTTGCCGATAACGATCGCGAGCTCGGCCTCCCAATCGACTTTCTGCAAACGAGACTTGCTTTACAGTAAATTGCGTCATCGAAGCGCGAAATGCTCTCGAAATTTCAATTGTCAAATCGCATCGCGTAACGCTTACGTCTGATATGGACGGCAGTACAAGATCATCGGTGGGTCCGATGATGTTGCTGGGAAATTTGCTGAATATGACAGGGCTCTGAGGCGGTTCGATTCCCTGCTCTTTGCAATGCCCGCTGTAGTTGAGTCCGACGCAGGCCAACTTGTCCATTCGAAGAATGGGAGCAAGAAAGTGCACTTCCGACTCGGCCACGCTGCTTCGTCCCTCCGCGATGATTCTGTCGACACCCAAACACCACGCTCAAGAATTCTCTCCTCTCTGTGCTCTCCCTAACATTCATGTCAATCCGTCATCCATTGAAAACACTCAAAAAACATTTTATCTCGTAAAACACGCGAAGAAGTTAGAACGTTTGGGTTTGTACTTTGTGATTTCCGCTCGCTGGAAAGGAAACCGGAATACAAGGGGAAAGGGCACACGAATCAAAGCCACAAAATGTCGGGGTTCATCGCACACACAGCAACGAACCTCTCTAACGAGGCCCTTAAACCGATATCTTCGCTCCTGGAGAAATCAAAAGTGCGTTAAACGATCGCCGGATGAGCGAGAAAATTGCTCGGTGCTCAGGTTGCAACCGTCTAGTCGATCTCACCTCTTGGCTTTGTTAAGCATGTTGTCGCCCCCTTCCAGGAATTTCTTTAAATTGTTGGGGATTATGGAGTTGACGGCTGACACTTCGATAATGTCACCGCCGGGCTGGAGCTGCACGCCAAGCTGCTGCGGACCGCCGTGTTTGTTGACGAATTGCACAAACCTTGGAACAATTGTCAACTATGAGAGATGAAGTCGAACGGAAAAACTCAAGACAAAAAAGTACTTATTGTAAAAATAAAAAATAAAAGTAAAAATAAAATTAAAAAAGAAACAAAAAAACCGTTCTGGCAACATTGTAAGAAACATAAGTAATTGTAAAAAAAATAAGAGTAAAGACTTTCATCTTGAGGGGGAGTCCGGAGAAGGGGAAGAAAAAATTTTTTTAAAGGAAATTTCGGTACGTAACTACTGCGCCACGAGCCCGTGGTCTGACCAGCTAACGCTTGCACCACTTCCATCCTCCTATGGAAATATCACTTTTGCGATTTATTCAGCAACGAATTGAAATCAGAATAATTCGATTATTCGGATAGAAAAAAAACGTGTGATAGATAAAGGACCGATGACAAGAGGTCGGGGGCTTACCTCATGTTGAACGCTCTGGTAGACGAAAAATTTCTCACTGAAACGAGCCTGGCCGAGCCGGCTATAAAAGAACTCGGATCCCCCGTAATGTTCCCTCGTGACGAGGCAAAACACGCCTTCGCGAAGAAACGCAATTTTCCGCGATACGGCATTTTTTTCCGTTTCTACTTGTTCGAGTTCGACAAACGCTGCAAAACGAAAAAAACGCTTGACAATAATAATAATAATATCCGAGTCGAGAAGGGGTGCAGAGAGGGGAGGGGGTTGATCTAGGTGATACGAGTCAATCTCGCGAAAATTACGAAGTACGTACGAATATGGTGATCGAACGCGGAGATACGATCCTAGTGGATAAAAATATTTTCTTGGCTTTTTTCCCTCTGTAGTGCCTTTTTCGTTACTTAGTCGATAATTGACGAAGAACAGACCGTGGGCTCGCCGTTATGCATGAGTCTCACGTTATTGGGATGTGGATGTTGAATAAGAGAGCTTGGTTTTTTGATGCCACACTTACTGCAACGATCGATATTTCTACTTGTATTTTACGTTTTTGTTCTCTTTATTTCCGTATAAATGATCTCTGATCGTAATTTTCGTCGCAACACCTCGTGCGAGGGACGTGCGCGTACTAAAAATCCTCGCGGCTGCCTGTGGCCCGAGCGAAATGTTCGCGAATCGAGAAAGAGGGGTACCGTGTGTGCGTGCTGTGTGCGCGAGTTTTTGTAGAAAGTTCGCTGGGCGGATATTTCGCGTAATCGTAAACGAGGCGTGAGCGATAAGAGACATTTTTTTCGTCCTTTTATGCAACACTGACTCGTTTGAACGAGACTTTCACCGCTAGCAGTGTCATTGGAATGCAGTTGATCTTTTAAAGCCGGCGGTTTGTTTGCCGCTGTGGAGCGCGTGTACTCGTCGAGTAGCAACAGCCTCGCGATCGAGCAAGTAACGACGTAACAGGCCTTGAGGCTTTGCAATAAAAAAACACGAGATTACGGTTGCATCAGCTGGATTGCCGATAATGATAATCTCGAGTTTGGATTATTTTTTGTATATGCGTGGGCTGGGACCAGCTGGGATCAAACGCGCTGTTCCCCCCAGCCCGACGTCGCGGTCGAAGTGGGGACGGAGGCGACGACAGTGGCGCCACGTCGTCGTCACCGGCTCGGGGATTCCCTCTAGAATTACGGCAGATTCTAGGTTTGGGGGAAAAATACCAGGGGATTTTTTCAGGAGAATTTCGAATGCAGACTGAAACGGCGGGCGGATGTGTTGTCTAGAATCACGTCAGAAACTAACGGTCACTTTTTGCCGCCATTCCATCACTCTTCGCTTCCTCTTCAAACGTATCGTTACGTTGTATTACAAATTATTATTGTATTCCTTGTCGCTGCACCGTATTTGCAAGACTATCCATAAATCTCAGAAAGTACGAAGATGCCGCCTCGCGTGGATAAAGAAATTGTCTTTTTCGTGACGAACATCGGTCGCCAACCGGTCGACGGAGATGCCAACTTCTTCGAGAATGCGAAGGAAGTAATGAAGCTCATAATACAGAAAAAGATTCTGATGCGGCCAAAGGACGAGGTTCAAATTATCTTGGGAGGTACGACGAGGAAAGTTCCGAACGATACGTACGCCACGGTTCTCCAGCCTTGTCAAATACCAACCTGGGACTTCCTGCAATGCGTATTGGACATCGAACAGACGAGCGAATCGTTCGAATATTGGCCAAGAACGTTTCTCAAGGCGCTTGAGGAAACCGAACAGTTTCCACCTAAAACGCACGTCATCGTCATTCTGCTGTTCGATTGCGAGGCCACCAGTCCCGAGCTGGACCTCCTCACCAGCAAGAACGTCATCGACGACCTGGCGGACCGCAACGTTGACATTCTCTGGATCGGCAGTAAGCCTCTGAAGGATTGGTCGCCCAGGAAGCACAACGAGAGCGAGAAGGTCCTGCTGGACATTCTGGACAAGACTTACGGCGGAGAATACATGACGGTGGACAGTGCTCTGGAGTCTCTGCGGATCTTCAGAAAGCACCAGTCGCGATACATGGCCTGGAAGTGCGACCTGGTCATCGGAGGTGTGGCGATCCCTACTTCGACCTACGTCCAGGCCACCGAGGATGACAAACGTCCGTCCTTCCAGACGGTAAACACTGTGGTGGCTAGTGACAACACAGCGAGGACCATCGTGGTAAAGGCGGAACGCGACTACGTCGACAGACACAGAGAGGCGCATCCCGTGTCCGCGACCATTCCCGGCTACATGTACGGGCGGAGATTCATTCCCGTATCCGAATCCGACGCCAGAGGCATGGACGTAAACTCGGACGTCAAGTCCATGATAGTCTTTGGCTTCGTGACCATGGAGTCTCTGGCTCTGGAAGACTTGGCAGGCAATTCGTCCAGAGTCGTCCTGCCTGACGGTCCACTGGCCAGGAAGCCGTTTTACTGCCTGGTCAGAGCAATGGCCAAGAAAGGATACGCCGCCATCGTCAGAAGAGTCTATCAGGCTAAATCCAATCCCAAAATGAACGTTCTCTTCGCTCGCGTTGACGAGCCTGGCGAGCCTTGGTGTCTCGGACTCGTCGAGTTGACGTACGCCGAGGATCGTCGTGTCGTGCAGACTCGCTCGCTCAATTCGCTGACCAGAGGCTTGACCGAAGAACAACTCGACGTCGTGGAAGATTTGGTGAATTCCATGATGCTCACCGACGCGGAAGATGACACGGACGATCTTTTCGATCCTGGCACTGTGCCGTCACCGTCTCTCCAACATCTGTGGAACGCTCTGAGCTATCGGGCACTCAATCCCCATGCTCCTCTACCACCCATGGAGCCGGCACTCCAAATGTTGCTCGCTACTCCCGATCGGATCAAAGCTAGGGCACAACCAGCGGTCGCGCGACTGAAAGCCTTGTTCCCGAAGAGAGAGCAACCAGAAGCGTCGAACGATCAACGCGACAGCGGTCAACCACCGGCAAACGTGCCGAGTGAAATCAAGAAGGATGAAGCTAAGATCGAGGAGAGCATTCACGTATCGGTTTCTCAAATGCACGAAACAGACGTGGATCTGGATGAGCTGTTCGATGCTGATATGGATATCTGAGAATGTACACAGCATCGAAAGTACCGAGGATTTTGTTGCACAAGCTGCAGCGAGAAAAGACTGCCATATTTGATAACACGTTACAATTTTGTTAAGACGACCAAGTCGCTACTTTTTTTCTTGCCAATAGGCTCTCACTTACGTTTTTTTCACACAATTTATTAATTAGCTGATAAGTTATAAAGAATACGTATTTTTGATTGATCGAAACTTTTTTCCAACGCGCTTTCCATACATCGACAATTTACAGTAAAAATTCAGACTTTCCGAAACAATGAATGAGGAAGTCTCGTTCAGGGGGTACAAGTCCGTCGAGTCGAGGGCCGAAAAAAATATATTGAAAGTCCATCTTTTCGTTTTCCTTTTAATTTGAAATTTCAGTTCGAGTACATTCCTTTCGCAATCGATTTTCTGAACGAGACCTAAAATTTTTTACCGATTTTTAAAGATTCCCACAAGCCCAAAAAATTCGTGTACAAAGTGGAAAACCGAGAAGAAAAATCAGGGCATTCTTTGGATGAAAATTCAATCGTATATACGCGAAAAAATGTTCTTTGTGGATTATACAATTTTAAAAATGGTATAAGCGCCCCCAAATGTACAAGAGTTACAAAGTGTATGTTGTCGAGAGATGACTGCAGTGTGCATACAACTTATGGCGTTACAAGCGAAAGGCACATCGCCGCGACTACTATTTTTCTTCTCTGGCCACAAAATTGAGCACTTACGTTCCCGTAATACCAGTGGGCGTGCTTGGTAAACCGATGCCGATCGCGCGCGCGACTGTGAATAATAAATTCAGTATTTCTACCCTTTGCCTTCCGAGAGAAGAGAATTTTCTCTCGCACGCGGTCTTCCCTTTTTCCTTTGCAAATTGCGGCTCTTGCCATAAGCCCAACAATTTCGCTATAAATAAAATACGTCTCGCGGCAAAGAAGTACCATGGTAATGTGCGCGCATGGACATAATGCAGTTGCGCGAATGAGGGCCTAAAGGGGCGCGCGTTACAGTTAGTTCGTGACCATGCAGAGTGAAACTTCGAAGGCAAACCTCTGGAACTCCGACACCGTGTATGAGCTCGGGCTCTGCAGAATGCTCGCAAAAGGCCTCGGAATTTGGCCTGTTAGTTGTCAGGACGTATTTTCGAAAATACGACTCGTCGTTGTTGCTATTTTGGAAGTACGGAAGATACAAGCTATGGAGTTCTTTCAATTGAACATTTCACAATGCTCGAGGGACTGTTTGTTTATTACGTCAATTGAAGAGTTTGGAATTCCAAATACATAAATAAAGTTTAGAGAGTTCAAATTTCAAAATAAATTTCTCGAAATATCAAATTTCAACCGAAGTGTCTTGGAATTTCAAAACAAATTGTCGGAAATTTTAAATTTCAGATTTTTTTGGAAGTTAACATTTTTGAGGAAGTTTTCGGAAATTCTAAATTTCGAAGGTAATTTGTGGAAATTCTAAATTTCGAAGGAAATTCATGGGAATTTCGAATAAAAAAAAAAACATCAAATTTTAAAAAATCGGATATTTGAGATATTTCTCGAAATTGCAAATTTCAAAATAATTTTTTGGAAATTTCGAAAGACGATAGTCAAAATTAGCAGTCGTTTTTCTACGATATTGAATTTTGCATTGTAGTAAAAATCGAAATTACCGGTTCTTAGGATCCCCATTGGAAGTCCACAACCAAAAACTGCAAAAAATTACATTTTGGACGACAAGTGTAAAGAAATAAGATCGGAAAAAAAATATTTTCAGTTTTTCAACGATGCAAATAATAATACCACGTTATCATTTGTTTTCTTTGGAAAATCAGATTACGATGGCGATAAATCTATTGCGGGAGATCCTGGCGGATTGCGTGGCGATCGACGAGATGGTGAACTTCGTGGCTCTGGTGGCGTGTTCGATGATAGCGTGTCTCAAGGTGACGGTACTGCGAATAAATCGTCGGAGAATGGAGTATGTGATAAAATCAGCGGTAGAGGATTGGGCGGAGGTGGAGGATCCGAAGGCGCGAGAAGTCATGAGAAAGCACGCAAAAACCGGAAGATTCGTCTTCATATTCCAAATGGGTTCGGCCATGACTGCGATCGTTCCGTTGATGCTCGCATCCCTCCCGTTTCTTGCCCCGTTACCACAAAGTAACGAACTATTCGAAAATTCGACCGCCAATTATCATTACGGCAATGTGTCCTCGTATTCCGCTGCGTCGTCGACGACGACGGACACAATTTTGCTGCGAAGTCTTCCAATGGGAACTGGCTGTTTCGTTTCCGATATTTCCTTGGTCATTTACTGTCTCTTTTACGTCATTCAGATTGTTCAATTGTTGACCACGTGCGCCGGTAACGTCGGCACCGACGTTTATTTCTTCGTAATTACGATGCACGTTTGCGGACAATTCGAGTTGCTCGGAAGAAAATTTGAAAACTTTGGCAAAAATGCCGATGTCCGCACGTGCCAAGAGGAAATTGGACGACTCGTCAGGAGACACAATCATCTTCTGGAATTATCGAGCAACTTTGAAGACACGTTCAATATTCTCATACTCGCTCAACTATCGGCCAATGCTCTTCATATGAGTCTATTGGGTATACGCATTTACTTAACAGGGCTTCGAATTTCTACCTCAACAATTCAAGAAAAAAAAATCCTAAAATCAATCGGTTCGATATGCCAATTATTTTACATCCTTATACGAGTAATATAATAATACTATATTGTTGTATAAAATGTAAAATAAATAGTTTTGTAGAAAAGCAGAATGACGAAAAGAAAGCCAGAATTGAGCAGGTAGAATTTCAGTGCAGATAAAATCGCCACAACTGTACATATAGAAATTATCGAATTTAATTTTATTCTCTCTACTTCAAACAAAGCCCAGACAAGTGTCACATCTTATTACTATATTGTTGTATTCTCTTGCGAAAAAAAACGTGTCGAAAAGGCACTGCATTCGTTGTATATTGACGAAAAAACTTTGTTGCAGGTATCCAACTACTATTGTGCTTGCAATCGGGAAACGGCGTTACCGCTATTGGCGCCCTTATAGCATTTTACATTCTCAGCCTTCAGATATTTTTGTACAGTTATGCGGGTGATTGTCTGACAATGCAAATAGCAAAAATACGATACGCGGCTTACTGTAGTCGGTGGTGCGAATTATCACCGAGGATCGTGAAGGACCTGATATTCGTTATGACCCGAAGCCAGCGCACCTTCAATCTCACGGCTGGCAAAGTTTTCCGCATGAACATGGACAATTTCAAAAATATCTTCAAAGCGATGGGTTCGTACTTCTCGGTCCTGAAAATCGCGTTTGACGCGTAATCCAATTATTGTCTGCTATTTTAACAATATTTATTTATATCGTTTGGAAGTGAAGCAAGTGAAGAGATATTTTTTTGGCGTCCGGAGTTCACTTCGACCACTTTTTTTATGGTTTTGTCAATAAAAAAGTGTTCCAAATAAATCGTTGATTAATAGTGCGCGAGATAACAAAAAAAAATAGAGAAAGAAGGAAACTTACATACTTCCACTTTACCGAGAATAGCGAGTGAGACGTGGCGTCGTCGAAAAGAAAATCCACCCTCTGGTACACCGTGGGAGCTTCGCAAATGGTCATCTCGTCATTATCGATGCGCGCTCCGTGACATCGGAAGAAGAGACAAAAACGTGGAAAATTGTTTCGCAAATAACACCCTAGAACTTTGTTCCTTGCCGTTGAACTTTATCCGGCTGAATTGAGCTGCTTCGCCGAGGCGCAATTTGTGATAAAATTGGCGTCACTTCAGCATGTCACTGAGAAAAGAAAACAACGGGAGAAAAAAGTTCGAACGTCCGCTGCGAAAGGGTTCGACAACGGAAAATTATAGACCGCGTGTGCAGTTTTCCATGACGGTTGAACAACTCGTGGACAGAGGACACACGATAATTTTACACAGCGACGACAAAGTTATTTCGAGTAATACGTGTACCGAGCAAAGGCGCAAAAAACGATAGATCGATCACCACTTTTTTTCATAGCAGTAAATTGTACAGTGCGTAGAAACGCATTCCCCTCTCGCTTTCTATCATGGAAGGGGAAAAAAGAAACGGGAGTGTCGAAGAGAATTCGGATTTTCTTCGTGCTCTGGGGCTGCACAAAATAATTTCTACGCTTCTCGGTATTTGGCCCCTCGAGTGCGAAGATACTTTTTCAAAAATTCGATTTATTTCTGCGGTTTTTTTTCAAGTGAGTTCGTCAAAAGTAAACATTATTCTTCTCAAACTGTTGATCCGTTCGAGTCATTTGCGAGAATCTAATAGTGCTACCGACGTAAGAACAATTGATCCCTTCATCAACCCCTTGCCCATATTAATTGTAATCACGGTCAACATTGTGTTTGTTTTGATATCGTTTATCGAATTGACATTGGACATTTTATCCCAAAGTGAGAATGTTCGATGTAGATATAAAGTCTCCAAACATATTTAGTCAGCATTTTGAACTTTTGGTTCCTTTAAAAACACACTACTCCAAATATTGAAGGAACAGAAAATTTCTTACATTTTTTTAAGTGTTTCTTTGAAGCGCTGTACCTTTGTGACAAGTGGTCGTATCGAGATGGAAAAAAAAAACATTTTGAAGCTTTAAGTTTCTAGTTTTGAGAACTTTTGGCAACAAAATTTTGTGAGCTACGGTTATCGCGCAATTATAAGAAATAGGGCAAGACAGAAATTTTCAAAATTTCATTGATTTTTTGATGATCCACGGGCTCGGGAACTTTTTTTCAGTTAAATCAATGCATAGGGCAGTTAGCTTGTTTATTCAGCTTCAATTTGTTTTTTTTTCGGTCTCTCTACATCAATTTTTTGCTGAGTTAGCCGATTTTGAATGAAAGAGGATCCTTTTGTCTTTGATCATCGATATGTCAGCAACCAATGATCGCACAGAGAATTAAGGGTTCATCACGGTGTAACGGGTCAAAAAATAGCTGATTTCCGATGGTTGAAATACGCTAACCAGTCCGATTTTTTTATGTCAAATCAAAGCACTCATAAAGAACAGAAAATACATTTTTGAACGTTCATTTTTATTTTCTTTATACTTTTCATACGGTTGAAAATGTCTTCGAAAAAAATCATAAATATTAGCTGATACAAAATTTGTAAAAAGATTATTAATCAGTATGGAAGCCGCTATCTTGTTATATGGGTAAAAAAATAAAAATGGACAAAATGACGGCGTTTTGAAAAAAGTATCGAATTTGGCCTATTTTTTCGACAGTTTTTTGAAAATTTTACACTGCGATAATCCCTTAAAGGGCGGCTTTGAAAACTTAAATAAATTTTCTACAAGACCCCTTCATTGATTAAAAAAAAAATGTTTCATCCTTAACATTAATTTGAAAAAAGTTAACAAAATGACTTTTTATGGTTTTTCAGTATATCTATCACTACTTTACAAATATTGATGGAAAGACTAATGTTGCCAGATTTTTTTTCAGTTTAATGTACCTCCGATAGCCCTGTGAATTTTCAAATTGATCCATCGAACCGTTTTTCAGGACCGATAGATCGAAGTTTTACAGGGCAATTAAAGGAACAAGTGTATTGTTCCTAAACATCGTGTAATCATCGTCAAAATGAAAAGACCAATTTTTTCAACGTTTTTCACAACTTTGCACTAGGTACTTGTTAAATTTGAGGAGGAAATTCACATTTTAAAAAATCTTTTTTTTTTTAATTTGTAAAACATTTCACTCATCTTTAATTACATGAATTAAAAGTTGATACCCCCAAGCTGTATTCACTACTCGATTTGATAACATTTATGCTATTTATTCTCGATATTTTCTGCGAAGGTTATTAGGGTTACAAAAAACCGTATTTTTTCATAACTCATCTTTTCGGAAGAAAAAAACCTATTAACAGTTTTTTTTAATAATCTTTTTGTTGGTAAAATTTCTCTAAGTTTTTGTACAAAAAAATTAATTAAAAGTTTTTCTAAACTGTAACTTTTCTTTCAATTTTGATCATGCCTAGTTTTGAAAGAAAAACTGTTTTTTGCAACCCTAATAATCTGCGCAGTAAATATCGAGAATTAATCACATAAATGTTCTCATATCAAGTAGTAAATACAGCTCGGGGTATTAGCTTTTAATTAATGCAATTAAAGCGGGATATACATTTACAACGATAAAAAAAAACTATTTCTTTTTTTTTAACGATACAACTATTTATGTAGAATAATTTCCCAGAGTTTCGAAGCGAAATACGAAAAGCTTCAAACGTTACAGCCCGTCAATGCTGTGCCTCGCCGCTCGGATTTGGAGCGAGCGTAAACTTGAAAGGCGTTTTTCTCAAAACTGCATTATCGAAATGGGCGTGCATGATTACTCAAAGACTATTAGGCCGATTGAGTTGAAAGTTGGTAGAAATATTTAAAATATTGCTGCCTTCTACTTGATGAGAATTGTTTTTGAAAAATTTGAAAAAAAAACTACTTTTTTAATCCACATTTTACAGAAATGTTGCGTGAAATCTTGATTTTTTCCCCTGCCATTCTTTTTAAGGTGCATTTTCTTCATTTTAATTAACACCACATGCAAAGTATACATGTTCTAACTGAAAAAATGTTTGAATTTTCTTGCAAATCAAAGTCTACGGGAACTTAGACTGCACGCCGATTCGCAACTCCCGCGGCAACCTTGCTGTAATACTCTGCCACAGCTCCGCCATTTTGATGATAAATTAATTTAAAAAAATTGTTTTGTATACTTAAGGGGGGGAAGACCATTTAGAAGGTAAAAAATTAGGGTTTTTTCGTGATTTTTTTTCATGTAAAGAATACGCATGGGCATACAGTAAAGAATACGCAGTGGGCATAAAGTAAAGAATACGCATGGGCATTCAGTAACTTTGTGTTTTTATTTGATACTTTTAGTATGCAAAAAAAAATTCTTTTTTTTTTTGCAAATTGCCAGTCGCGTACACGATGTTCAGAGAAAGTCGCTCAAAAAGTTTCCGCACTGCTGGAGTTCTCCTTCGCGCTGTAATTTTTTCAAACAAAAAAAACAAAGTGATTCTTAAAGGTAACACCCATACGCTGTCAGTGAAGCAGGATTTTGAAAATATATGCAAAATTAACGAAATGGCAGCTTAACGCTTTGACCGTCAGTGACACACATATGGGCAAAAAAAAGTTGTGCCATTTTTGTGTCATGACACATATGTGGGCATCTGAAAAAGAACATATTTCTACTACAGCGATTTGACTATAATTTGGTAAATCATAGGTTTTGAGGTCGCTGAATCCGAATTTGAAATCAGATTTTCAAAATTCAAAATGGCGGACGCAAATTCGAAAAATGGTTTGATTCCCACGAAAGTGAGTTCTTGAGGGGTTTTGAGGTCTCGAAATCCGAATTCGAAATCAGATTTCCAAAATTCAAAATGGCGGATCCAATATGGCAGACGCAAATTCGACAAGTAGTTGGATTTCGACAAAAATGTGTATCTTTAGGATCTTTATGGTCGGGAATTTCGAATTTGAGTCCTAACTTCAAGTATCTGACGCCCGGATACAATATGATGAATTAAAATTTAGCAAATCATGTATGACAATCTATCCATAGTAACTAATGTAAAAAAAAAATACTTTTTAGGCTTTACATTCCGCTCTCTGCCGAACCCAGAGTCACGAATCGAGGACGTGCCGGTCATTGACTCCGATGTTGTATTTGTGCAACTTCAAAAATATGTATTTCTCTTGTATTTTATTTTTTGATTTTGATTTTATTCTTTTTTCTTGTTGTCTGTATCTGTTGTTTTTTTCATTCTTTGTGGATTTTTTTTCATTAATTTATATATTTTATTCTATTTTTGGACAACAAATAAAAAAGAATTTCACATGGTCATACCGTTATTCGGGGTACTTCTGGAAGCAAGGTACCGGGCACAGTGGAACTTTACCACAATCTTTGCACATAAAGGATGTTGCCTTCCTTTGTTTTTTGGAATAACATTCAGTACAACGCTTTCTTATCTTCTTATCGTCTGAATTATAGAATGGATAGTGACTTCGTGACGAGCGCAGAGGACTTTTGGGTTTACAATGATACTCTTTAGATGATGTGTGTTGATCACAATGATCTTCTAACAGCTCTGTTCCCAGTGCACGAGGAAACTGTAAAGAAGTCATTTTTTTCGAGTCAGTTTGGAAATGATTATAGACGACGGAAGCATTGTAAATTGCAGTATCGAATAATTGAAAGTATAATTTGTGATGCCACTTGACGGTCGTGTGAATTGTTTCGTAAGAAGTAATAATACTGATCTGTTTTGTCTACACCTCCCATATTGTTATTATAAGAAATAACAACATTTGGCTTCATGATCTGTTTCTTGGTGAGCTCAATTTTTATTCCATGTCAAAATTCTCGCTAGACATTTACATTGTTTGTATTATTATAAATATTATGTTAAATGATTTCGCGCATTTAGTTGCTCGAATTCAAATAAATTTAATCATAGTAAAACTGAAAACCTTTCCTGTCATATTGGACCCACCATTTTGAATTTTGGAAATTTGATTTCAGATTCGGATTCAGCGACCGCGAAAACCCTAAGGTACAAAATTTCGTCGGAATCAAACCATTTTAAAAATTTGCTAAAAACCTTCACACTGAAATTTTAGGGTAAATCTGTGAAGATTTTTTTCCGACACAAAAGTGGCACGAAAATCTAATTTTCGTCTGACTGCAAAGGGGTTAATGAAATGAATTTTGTCATTCATCATGAATTTTTTGCTATATTTAAGGGCAAAAGTGTGTTTTATTTTTGGAATTAAAATATTATTTAGGTTCACCGACAAACTGATGGTACAAGGAAGATCTGCGACAAATTTTATCAAAATCGGTTGAATGGTTTTTGAGTAATCATTCCAGCAGTTGCGAAAAATACAATTATGAGAAAAACGCACTCAAAGTTTCAACAAGGGAAAACTTAATTATTTTGATGTCTTGACGGCCAATTCCAGCGCCATACAGGGTTCCTTCGGCTTCCTCGTAAAAACGATTTTCCTGCTACTGCTGCTCTCTACGGGCTTTCAGACTCAAAATTCAATAAACCGATAGGTCAACAGCGGATTCCAACACACTTCATTAGAGCTCGCACTTAAATGTTTTTTTGGCACTGGCACTCTGCCCTCCGTTATTTTCCGTATTACAATTAATATGTTAGTTTCTAAAAAATATTATCTTCCGTGAAGGTCCCGAAGGTGTTGCACGAGAACCTTTTGGGTACGCGCACATTTTGAGAAGTACCAAGTTCACAACTGGCCCAAGGTAAATTTTGAAGTACCTGCGATGCTCCGCACCGACAACGATGGGCCCTACCGCGTATGACTACGAAACATAAAAGATCGGGGCAAGACGAAATATAGAAGGGCGCATGTGCCGCCGTCTGCGGCCGCACACTTGCGTCTACTCAGCACGAACGTTCTTTGAGTTTTTCCGCGAAAACTCAGGCAATTCTTGGAATTTCGCTTTAAAAATTGGACACAATATTCTTATGACATTGAACTATCGATCTATGGAAACATTTTTTTATTTCAAATTTGTAAATGGTCTTCCCCCCTTAAATATACAATTGAAGTATACCTTAAGTTTGATAATTGTAGAATGAATATTTCTTGATTTAGAAAATCCCTCAAAATTTCTTAATTTTTTCCCGTGTAAACGTATACCCCGCCTTAAAGATGAGTAAAATTATGGTTCGCAAAGGCCGAATCGTGTCAAAAATGAGTTAGTATTGTTTTCTGAAATGTTTTACAAATAAAAAAAAATAATTGAAACTTTTCGATTCCCTTTTCTCACATTTAACAGCTAGTACAAAGTTGAAAAAATCGAAAAAAATGGTCTTTTCATTTTGATGATCATTACACGATGTTTAGGAACAATACCGTTGTTCCTTTGTTTTGTAAAAGTTTCATCAATCGGTCCGGAAAAACGGTTCGATGGATCAATGTGAAAATTTGCACGGCTATTGGGCATTAAGCTGAAGAAAAATCTGGCAACATTAGTCTTTCTATCAATATTTGTAAAATAGTGGTAGATTTACCGAAAAACCATAAAAAGTCATTTTTTGTACTTTTTTCTAATTAATTTCAACGGTGAAAGAAAAATTCTCAGAAATCTACAAAAGGGTCTTGTAGGAAATTTATTCACGTTTTGAAAGCTGCCGTTTAATTCCCTGTGCAAAAATTGGTCGCTGAGATATCGATGATCAAATACAAAAGGATCTTTTTTCATTCGAAGTTGGATATTTCAGCAAAAAATTGACGAAGACAGACAAAAAACGAGTCACGAGCGGGTGACAAAAAAAAATTTGGAAAGTTTTGATCTCGCGCTATTTTTTATGATTGCGCGATAACCGTAGCTCACAATTTTTTTTTGCCAAAAGATCACAAAACTAGGTACTTGAAGCTTCAAAATGCTTTTTTTCACCTCGATACGACCTTTCTCACACAGATACAGCGCATAAAAAACAGAAAAAATGTAAGGAATTTTCCTCTTCCTTGAATGTTTTGGAGTAGTGTATTTGATTGAGTAAGTTGGTGCAGCTTCTCCCTCGTAAAAAGGTCACTATTTAATTAATGTATACGTTGATCAACTTCCGTATCAAATAAAATAATATTGGGTTGATGCACAATGCTGTTCGTCTCACTTTTTGAGCACCATCTCGCGCCACAAACGGGACGAATTTCTGCATCAACCCGAAAAATAGTTGTCGAAAAAGGAAGAAATACCGTAAAAAGTTGAAAGGCGAATATAGATATAAAAAAGGCGTTGGTTCAATGTTACGTCTCACCAACAGATGGCGATGCTAGTGAGTTTGATCGCCGATACTTTCAGCGAGAGTTATTCGACGAACGACGTCGGTGCCCTAATGACTTTAGCAGCCTCGTCCATTCTTTCATTGACGAAGCTCGTTTCTCTGCGCTGTTGCTATCGTCCGAAGATGATGGCGATCATCGTTTCGGCGATGGGCGATTGGTCGACCGTCCAAAAGGATTCAAAAGCCCATGATACGATGAAACGATACGCGAAACTCGGCCGATTCGTTCTTAAATTTCAGATGACGTTTGCGTTCGCGTCAGCGACGCTTTTGATAATCGGAGCGTTACCGTTCTTCGTTGAGCCACCAGGATCGGATGGAGACGACAATGCGACGATCGCAAATACTACTGACATTTCCGTAGTTCGCGCACTTCCGTTGTCAACTAATTGTCTTCACTGTCAAGTGTCAAGCGGCTTTTACGCATTTATTTTCGTCGTTCAGTCCCTCCAGCTGATGCTCACCGTCACCGGAAACGTTGGCAATGACGTTTTCTTCTTCGGCATCACGATGCACGTCTGTGGACAGTTTCAATTGCTCGGTGAAGAGATCGACAGTTCATTTGAGCAAAACATGGGGAACAACGACGACGAGGCGAAGCATCGCTCCCTTGTCGAATTCGTTGAGAGGCACAATAAGCTGAACAAGATGGCGCAGAATATCGAAGACTCCTTCAACTTTATCATACTTCTTCAACTTTCAGCTAACGCCTCGCAAATGTGCATGATGGGTAGGCGTTTTCTTTAAATTAAAATTACCCTCCAAAGATAGCAGGAGTAAGCTAGTGCGTTTGGGATTAGGGCAAGCGAGGTGCGTCTTCGGACTTACTTAATTTTTCAGGCATTCAAATGATTCTGAGCCTCAAGTCAGGTGACATCGTGATGATAATTAATACCGTCGTGACTATCACCGTTCTCGGTCTTCAACTCTTTTTGTACAGCTATGCGGGTGACCTCCTGTCGTCGCAAATAAAAAATCTCGGATCATTCGCGTACTCGTCAACCTGGTACGACCTGCCACCGACACTCGCCAGGGAAGTGTTGTTCGTCATTTTGCGAAATTATAAAACTTTCAATATAACAGCTGGCAAGGTATATCGTATCGATATCGACAATTTCAAAAATTTGATGAAAGCTCTCGGCTCGTATTTCTCCGTACTCAGAGTCATGTTTGATGCTTAATGTTTTTCGTATCCAATGATGAAATTTCAATTGTAATTGCAAAGAACGGTTCGCGGAATCGAAGATTACCTCGCGCTCATTCGTAAAGTATCGGATAAATCGTCGTTTGGTTATAGTTTTACGAGCACAGATCGAGTGATTAATTGACCTAAATATCCATTCGATAATAAAAAGTCGAGCGAGCATTGAAAAATTCCATCGCACAAAGTTGACGACGTTTTTTTTACCCGCCCCGGACAACGGTTTATCCATCGAGAATTTTATGTCAAACGAGACAAATCCGAAAATTTGCAAAAACGTAAATCATCGTGGTAAAACAAATTTTCATTGTAATTTTAAAAAATGCAGCTGTCACGAGGCGGAACCGTTGATTATTCAACAAGAACTGATCGTTTACTGGAATTACGCCCATGTTATATCCACTGAAGTGAGCTAATTGCCGAATAATAAAAAAATTTGATATTATTTGGTACAGCTAAGAGTAAAAGTGAAAAAAATAGTAGACGATCGGTCACTCTAAAATTACGAAACTATCATACACTAGGCAAAAGAATTAAAGGATATTGAAAAATTCCGCCAATTTTAGGGTCATTTTCACAATGTACATCCCTACGATACGATACGACACCCTACGCACATTTCCCACGATCATTAGATCAAGATTTTTTTTATAAACATTTTATTCACCACCGGCATTAGCGTAACCTAAGGCGTATCACGTAGAGGTTGCTCGGTTGGATTTACGCTTCTTTGTGTGTGTGTTCCACACGCACACATTCAAAGAACTGTGAATTCCAACAACTCCAATCGCTCGTCGTATCATGAAAAACATTCAGCGCTATAAAAAAAATCTAACAATTTTTTTCGATTTTTTTGTAAAAAAAAAACTTTTTAATTAATTTTTTTTCTTCATTAAACAAAAATTTGTTCCCGTTGTTCAACAATCAACATTTTTTAGAAACGGAAATTCGGATCAGTGCCAAAAAAATTGGAATTCTCAAAAGACGAATAAAAGGTGGTAGATTTATCGATTTTTGGCAAAAACCACAATATCGATCATTCGGAACACAATGAAAAAAAATCGCAAGGGTTTAAACTTTTGAGGGCATTTTTAGGATACTTTAAGGTCATAAAAAAACCGATTGTTTTTATCTATTCGATATTGGCAAAATAATCCTGAGTTGAAAAAATATTCGTAAATATGCCATTTTTCACGTTTTTTTAAATCCATTTTCCCACATAAAAAAAATCTTGATAAAAAAATTATAAAAGCATCTTATAGAGAATACTTCAAAGTTTCCAAAACCCTCTGGTTTTTTTCTGTGCGACCTTTACTCTCCGAGTAATCAGTCATCAAAGTCATAAGTGTCATTTTTGCTTTAAACATCGATAACTCAGCGAGAAAAAATCGTACAGAGCTCTCCCACTGCTCAAATTGAAGGGGAAGAATCCAGCTGGACGATCCTTTTAATGCGATCATTCAAAAAAATTCATTAAAGTCCGTGCAGACTGTGAAAGATGAGCAAACATTTTGAATTTTTTTTTACTTGGTTTTTTGATGGCTACTAAAAATTGGCTGATGCAAAAAATGTTTGAGCTCAAGATCTCAAAACTAGAGATTCACACCTTCAATTTGCTTTTTTTTTATTTTGCTGTACGACCATTTTTCCAGGAGTTACAGCTATTTGAAAATGACCCTAAAATTGGCGAACTTTTTCAATATCCTTTAATTCTTTGGCCTAGTGTATATACTCAATCAACATCGTCACACACGCGATAATTAATGAGATTTGTTTCCAGCGAAAGCCGCACTAAAATGCGAACAAACCGGGGCGCACGCAGATACGAGATTATTGATACACATTTTGGTTTATAGAAGAAAGAGAAAACTTGCCGCTGGTCTTGGAGAAGTTGGTAAAGAATCGTAGCCCTCGAGTCGAGCAGGCTCTTAAGGCGGGATATACATTTACAACGATCAAAAAACCGATTCCTTTTTTTTTCTCTTCAAACTATAGAACTATATATGTAGAATATTTTCCTCAAGTTTCAAAACGAAATTTGAAAAACTTTAAACATTACAGCCCGTCAACGCTGTGCCTCTTAAGTTTACATTTTTTTCATTTTAATTATCGTCACATAGGAACTATACATGTTCTAACTGAAAAAATGTTTGATCGTTTTGCAAATCAAAGTCTACGGGAAGCTAGACTGCACACCGATTCGTAGCTCCCGCGGCGACCTTGCTGTAACACTCTGCCACAGCTCCGTCATTTTTAAGATATATTTATTAAAAAAAAAAATTTTGTATACTTAAATATACTATTAAAGTATACCTAAAGTTTGATAATTGTAGAATAATTATTTTTTAGTTTAAAAATCCCTCAATGTGGCTTATTTTTTTCCTGTCTCAATGTATATCCCGCCTTACAGCTCTTAGAATATTATTTTCTATGAATCTCCTTCAAAGTTATTAGAGGTGATTAGCTTGGTGTGAATTGGTCGAGAGGGAAAACCCCGAAAGCTCGACTTACCATGAGGAAATATGCGAACCTCAGCTGATACGTTTTCCTATCATAAATGGTTTCCGCGCACGCGACAATGGTGCCAATGATGATAGAACCTCTGTTAATTTTTGCGCCGCAAATCCATACGAACGGCTCCAATTTGTTCTAAGGCGTAAGGTTTGCCGTTCAGGCTCTCCAATTGACGAGCACAGCCAATGTCGGTACCGACATTTACTTCTTCGGCATCACCGTGCATCTCTGCGGACGGTTTATTCTGCTCTGAAAAGATTTTCGAAACTGTGAGATCGACGTGGACGACGAAGCGCAAAATGACGGGCAGGTCCAACTGATTCGGAGATACGTAAAGCTGACCCATGTGGCGCAGCACCTCGAAGACTGTTTCGACGTCGGCATTGGCGAAAGAAGTGAAGAAATATTTTGTTGAATTCAGAACTCACAAGACTTATTTCCTCAACCACTTTTTGTACAGTAGTCCCAATAAAACGTGTTTCAATTACAACGTTGATCGACAGGTGTGATAGATTTAAAAAAAAAGGGGAAAAAGCAAACGTACATACTCGCACTTCGTCGAGAATAGCGAGTGAGATGACGCGTTACCAAAAAGACAAATCGCTCTCTCGTACCCCGTGGGGGTTTCGCGAATGGTCATCTCGTCATTATCGATGCGCGCTTCGCGTCATCGGAAGACGGACGATTTGTGAAAAAACTGGCGTCGCTTCCGCATGTCACTGGAAAAAAAAAACAGGTGATAAAATGTTTTTTGCGAAAGGGTTTGGTAACAGAGAATTGTAGACGATGTGCGCACTTTTCCATGACGGTTAAGCAACTTGCGGAAAGGGAACAAAAGATAATTTCACGCAGCGACTCTTTCGGAAGTTATTTCGAGTCATACGAACCGAGCAAAAGGCCGAAAAGCCACAGGTTCTTACCGTCGCGGTTCTCTACGTTCTCGGTCTCCAGCTCTTGTGTACAGCTATGCGGGTGACCTCATAAGAAATTTGGTCAAAGATCTTGGCTCGTATTTCTCCGTACTGAGAATGGTGTTTCACCCTTAATACGTTTCCTTTCCACAGATGGCAGTTTATTTCAAGTGTAACGTCGTTGCAACGACGTTACACTTGAAATAACGCTTGACGCCACGTTATAAAAAAAACACTTTGCAGAATCGAAAAATACATGGCACAAATTATCCAATTCGATAATAAAGAATTGAGCGACCTTTGAGAAAATCAATCGCACAAAGTTTACGACTTTATTTGACACGTCTCGAAGAACGGTTTATCATTGAGAACTTTATGTTACACGAAACATACTATGAAATTTGCAAAAACGTAATTCCTCATGGTAAACGAAATTCTCATTGTAAATAAAATATGTATCGCTCACGAGGCGTAACCGCTGATTATTCAATAATAACTAATTGTTTGCCGGAATTACACGCATGTCACATTCACAGAAGAAAACTTATTGCCAAATAATAAACATTTTGATATTCTCTGCCACTGCTGAAGAGTAAAAGTGGGAAAAAAGTACACGATTGAACACTCTAAAATTACGAAACTATCAAATACACTCAATCAACATCTCCAACAATACAACGCGTTTGACGCTTAAGAAAAACCACACGCGATAATTCACGAGACATTTTTGCAGAGAAAGCCGCACTAAAATGCGGAAAAACCGTTGTGCACGCAGATACGTGATTATTGACGCACATTCTGATTTAAAGAAGGAAAAAGAAAACTTACCGCTGGTCCTGGAGCCTTTGGTCGAGGTTCGTAGTCATTGAGTAGTCATATCCAACCTGGGTGGATCGAAAATTCGATGAGGCAGAGAAAGAGCTATGAAGGGACACGTCAGGAAGCATCGTCATAGAAACACCCTTTCAAATTCGAAGCAATTTTCCAGAAAACTTGACGGAAAATTGCTTTGGGTTAGTCCCTTGGATAATTGCCCGGAAGGGGATATCAAAAGTTGGCCCAAGCATTATCGTTTATACATAGCATTGTATGCGCTCCATGAAGATATACGCTCGCTTGCACATGCAAATTATAGAGTGCAAAATAAAGTCCGACCGCTTTTGTTGAAACAACCGGATGAGCTGGACATAACGGAGAAGATATATAATTTGGGGGTAGTACGCGCGTCTAAAAATGTACTACTGTTGTGTGCGACGCTTCCCGGTGGAGCATTTCGTCGAAAAGTTGAAAGTTTATACCCAGCTCCGTAATGGAAACGGTTGAGAACAGTATCGCTTGGAATCCGGATACCGTCTATGCCCTTGGACCCTATCGGATTATCACCAAGGTTCTCGGTCTTTGGCCACCCGAATCCCGATATATCTTCTCCAAAATTCAAGTTTTCGTCGTCTCGCTTCTCCAGGTACGTTCCAGTGTAGACTGTAATCACATGAAAAAGAGGACAAATGTAAAGAAGAAATGGTGCGAAAAATAAGGGCTAGGAAATCATGACACCAGCCTATCTTGCGTTTTTTCTTGCTGTTGATTTTTCGTCTCCTGATTGATTCACTCGACCGAATCGTTTCTTCTTGGCTGTTAGGAGAATGCTTTGAAAACCTGAACTTCATTATCCGGAAATGCCCCCAGATAACAATGATAATGAGTATGATAGCGGAAATCAACACAGAGTGTTCCACGATAAGCGGCATCCTCGAAGTCATATCTCTGATAAGCTGCGCCATAATGTCCATCCTAAAAGTCATCATCCTCCACGCATTTTCTTCAAAATTGTTAGAGGTGATTAGCTCGGCGGTGGAGGATTGGTCGAGAGAAAATACCCCGAAAGCTCGACTTACCATGAAGAAATACGCGAAACTCGGTAGATCCGTGTTCCTATTTCAAATGGGTTCCGCGTACGTGACAACGTTGCCAATGATAATAGGAGCTTTGCCAATATTCGCACCGCAAGTGGATACGAACGGTACAAACGCCAGCGAGAGCGTTTCATTCCGCGGACTTCCGCTCCATACGAACTGCATCATTGGCGACGCCTCGGATTTCTTCTACGGCATCGTCTTTGCTGTTCAGGCTCTTCAAGTGATGAGCACGTGCACGGCCAATGTCGGCATCGACATTTACTTCTTCGGCATCACCATGCATCTCTGCGGACAATTTCGTCTGCTCTGCGACGATTTTGAAAACATAAAGACCGGCATGGACGAGGGTGTGCAACGTGACTGTCTGGTCAAACTTATTCAGCGACACGTCAAGCTGAGTCGAGTGGCACAGCACCTGGAAGACTCTTTCAACGTCGTGATCCTGGCGCAGCTGTCGGCCAACTCTCTGCAAATGTGCCTGATGGGTATACACCGTTTGTCATTCTTGCCAGGGCCCGTTCCTATCGTGGAGGCTCAATGGAGGATTGGCTCTTTTTGTTCCAGGCATTCAAATGCTCCTGAGCTTAAAGTCGAACAATACCGCTGTGTTCGTGAACACGTTTATAATATTTTACGTGATGAGCCTTCAGCTCTTCTTGTACAGCTACGCGGGCGACCGCTTGTCCTCGGAAATTGCCAATCTTCGGGTATCGGCTTACTTCTCACCCTGGTACGAGATGAGATCTGGATTGGCCAGGGACCTGCTGTTCGTCATAATGCGCAACCAGAAAAACTTCAACGTCACAGCGGGCAAGGTGTACCGTATAGACATAGACAATTTTAAAAACTTGATCAAAGCGATGGGTTCTTACTTCTCCGTGTTGAGGATCATGTTCGATGCTTGAACATCACCCTGCACCTCGTACCGTGGGCAAAGGAGAGCCCGATCCCCGTAGACGAGTCTTTCGTACGCGTTCTTGTTTTGGAATTGATCTTTTTGTTGGCAAATATGAAGAACGGTGAAAAAGTAAAAAATGGAGTAGAAAAAAAGACATTTGAGTGTCTCACCCGAGTAGGTAAATTCTAGTAGTTCTCGTTGCAATCGCATAGTGCGACGTAGCCATTTTTTTCTTCTTCCTCAACCTGTCCACTTGGTCCTGCACGACTGTACGAAGTTTCCAGTCACTCGTCATCAAAATCGCCTTGTCCAAAGCCAACTGGCGAGGTGGACGTGTCGTTGAAATTGGCGCCAATAACGTCTGTGCCATCTGGCGGCTCCGCCAAGAAGCGCCGAGCCCCCACTCGTAACGTCGTGCGTGGATTCCTTAAAAACAGTGTGCGCGTCCAACCGGTGCGGCGTTCATCGTTAATAAACGTTGTTTTTCATATCACAAACGTTTCAACTTTTTTGAACTTCGGGAGCTTAACTTTCCCGAAATACGCAAATATCAGTGTAGATTCGTCGCTCAGCGTTGAAAAAAAAAAAGGCGAGAGAAAAATGTCGATAGGCGTACCGATAAAAGTGCTCCACGAAGCGGAGGGCCATACCATAACCTGCGAAACGAACACCGGGGAAGTCTATCGTGGTAAACTGATCGAGGCCGAGGACAATATGAATTGCCAGATGCAGAACATCACAGTTACGTACAGAGACGGCCAAGTCGGTCAGCTCGAGAACGTTTACATCAGAGGATCGAAAATACGATTTCTCATATTGCCGGATATGTTGAAAAATGCACCCATGTTCAAGAGGCCCGGCGGCAAAGGCTCGAATACAGCGGGCAGAGGAAAATCCGCTATTCTTCGGGCCCAAGGTATACTACGAATTTTCAGTCACTGTGTTACTCCTTCAATTTTTGTCGTTTTTTTATGGTCTACTGAAATACACAAAATTCAAGTCGTAAAGCTAAATAGAGACACGGATACATTTTACAACGTTTTTTCATGAAAATTCGATGAATGTTTCTTTCCGCAGCGAGAGGCAGGGGTCGCGGTCAAAACCAAAGAGGCAGGGGTACGGGATCGGCGCCGTGGCTCAATCAACAAAACCAACCCGGCGGACCTCAGGGTGGACGCGGAAGAGGCTAACTTCGCTCGATTTGGAATATCACTTTATTTCTCTTCACCCTCCGTACACCGATTACCTTTCATTCCTGTACTTTTATACAGCGTGTAGGACAATATTTTTCGAAATACAATGAACCGTCGCTATCTCCCATACTTTTGGATGGGCTGTACTGCGTATTGTAAAAATTATAGTGTTACACGCTCGGTCGGTAAAGATCGTACGGCCAAGTTTTCTCCTAGACTAATTCCTATTGGGCAGATAAAGAGAGCCATATAGTTCGTATCTCAACAGAGCGGAATGTGTTCTTTTTCTTTTTCCGAAGAAATCTGCCGTCGCACTCATGGCTGCTCGGTCGGTAAAAATCCTGCGACGAAGTTTTCTCCCAAACGCGTGGGTTTATCGAAAACAAAAATTATTTCGTGCTTGATTAGAAAGCGCGATCGTTCCTTTTTTTTTCATTAAATTTGATTGCAGGAAAATTTTGAACTTTTTTCCGCAGTTTCGCACTTGTGGCTCGATCGGTAATTTGTATCGCTGGTGTAAATCTTAAGGGGTCATCCCACTTTAGACGGCTGAAAAATTAGGTACATTTCGGAATTTTTTGTATGGTTCCTATAAAAGATGTTGATGTAAATCTTTTTGGACTTGATAAAATAACTTGAAGTGCATTAATTTTTTTGTTATTCATTTTACATAATTTAGCAGCATCCGCATAGCGCCTCGAAAAAAGTGATGGCAGCTTCGTTGATGTTATTTCTGCGTAGATTTATTTGAAACACAAACACCGAAAAGATTTGCGGTCAGTATTGTTGTGGCTACTGTCCGAACTAGAATTATTATTTTTTATGCAAATATGACAGAATGGCGACTGTTGAAATAAAGTCTCCAAAAATAAGACGTTTTTGAGTGATATTTCGGTTAAAAAAGTACTTTAAATGAACATTTTCAAATAATTCTAGTTCCAGCAGTAGCCATAAATGTGACGAATTTGTAGTTAAAATTTCGTAAGGATCGGTACAGTAGTTCCGGAGAAAAAATTAACGAAGCAAGAATAAAGGGGTTTTGAGAAAAACGAGTTTAAAGTTCGCGCTCGAGTAAGAGCACGCCGGGGAGCGCGCTCAAATATCACGAAAAATAATACTCATCCCGCCCCGATCTTTATGAAATTTCTACACAATGTTTTTGAAGTGGGGTATATTCGAAATGCATTTAAAAAATTCGATTTTTTGAAATTGATGAAGTGGCCCTTAATTCACAGAAATTGTCCCGATTAATCGATTTTTTTAGGATGATGTTTTTTATGAAGAAGCCTTAATTTCTACCTTTCAACTACTTACGTAATTTTGAACTACATTTCATAAATTACGATTTACCCAACTAGAGACTAAAGGATGATTTACATAATTTGTCACTAATTCAACTAATTTCCGATTTACATGAATAAATTACGATTTGAGTAAAATTTCCAAATTACGAGATAGACAATTATTTTTACCAAATCATACTACTAAATTACCATTTAAATGTTTAATAACTAAATTATGATTTAGAGAATGTTTTACTTAATTGACTAGATTACAATTGACAAATTTTTTTAAACTAAATTACGATTCACATTCTTTTTCACTGATTTACGATTAAATTTTTTTCTACCGAGTATCATAAATTACACGACTAATGACTAACTGCAGGGAATGATTTTACCTAAATCAGGAACTGTATTTGGAAAAATTGGAAGCCTCAATCATTTCTCGGTAGATGGCGCTGAACGATAGTTCCTCCCGTCATATACGGCTCGATTCCAAACTTTTCGAAGCGGCTGGCACAATCGGGGTTGTCAAAAGTAAACAATAGCAAATTCAATAAAAGCAACAAGTGAACACAATGTCGAATTTGTATGATCAAATAAAGCTCCTCTACGATCAAGGCCTGTACTCGAACGTGATCAGCCTCGTGAGTACACCGATAGTCATTATTCCTCGTCTTCTTAACCTCAATCGTTCGGCAAACTTTTCGACAACAATTTTCTTCGCTCCGTTATTTTCCCATAAATGTATCAATTTCCACCAAATTTTCAATAAATCTATGCACAATTTACAGGCCAATCTGATTTTATCGCTGAGCGATCACAATGGCGATCTGTTGCCGGCCCATGCAAAATTTCACGTCTACGTTCACTGCGCAGACTCGCACTTTCATCTAGGAAAATACAGGAAAGCCGAGTCGTTGTATAAAAAATCGTTGCAGTTTCGAAAGTGTTTGTTAAAGTCAAAGGGCGCTACAAAGCCTACGGTAGAGGGCCACAAGGACTTGCTCTCCGATATAGATATCAAATACCAGATACATTTGTGCCTGGTCAAACTAAAGAATCAGCAGGAAGCTTTGCAGGTCCTACAGAGCATACCGGGAAAACAGAGAACGCCGAAGGTACGTTGTTTCACTCATGAGGTAAAAATTAGATCCTGTTGGACTTGAAGATCATTTTTATTTTTTGTGACAAGTTTTTGCTTAGCATTCTTCTTATTTATTTTACAACGCATTCCGTATCACCAGACTGAAAAGTCCACATTGAGAATTGATTCACAGCATAAATCGTAAAAAAACAAAAAATATCATACATTATTTATCAACACTTTAGCAACATTTCTAAATTGTATTTCTTGAAATTTTCTTGTAAATTGTATTTCTTGAGATTCTTGTAAAGTAATTTTACAGCTCAAGTCAGAAAATCAAACATTCAAATATTCGAAAAAAAAAGTTATCCTGTTTCATAGGCTTCTGTTTTTTTTCATACCAAATTTTGTTCTGTAAACGTGTACAAAAAACGTTATAAATAAAAAATAGCTAGACAAACTTTAGAAAATCTTTTTGAAAAGACAAAAAAATATTAAATAGTTCGCGTTATCGTGCATACCATCTCGAAAGCGTACATCTGAGAAAAAGTCTCAAAAAAAGTGTTAGAATATAGAGAATAAAATAAGTAATCGAGAGATTGATTTAAAAAAAATACTCATTGTGCCTAAACGAAATTGTTTTTATGAAAAAATGTAGGTGAACATGGCACTGGCAAAGATATTCCAAGAGCAAGGAATGGAGAGATCGGCGATCACGACGTACAAAGAAGTTTTGAGGGAATGTCCTCTGGCGTTGGAAGCGGCGGAGGGGCTTTTAGCCCTTGGAGTCAAGGGTGTGGAGGTGAATTCTCTCATAGTTGGATTTACAGCGAATTTGCCAAACTCGGATTGGCTCAACACGTGGATAAAGGCTCACGCTCACATACACAATCGCGAATACAATCACGCGATAACGACTCTCAGATCGTTGGACAACGTTAACTTTCTTCGGGACAATTTCAATCTGTTGGTTACGATGGGCGAGTGTTACTACTACGCGGGTGACGACAAAAATGCGTTGCTTTGCTTGCGGAGAGCGAGAGTGATCGATCCGGACGTCACCAAAGGGTATAACCGCGACCGCCTCGCTCCGTTAAATTCCGCGAGACGAGTTAGCTTGAACGTTTTATTCTTCGCAGATTGGATCTGTACGCGGCGGTTCTCTACAAAACGCAATATACCAAAGAGCTCGAGAAACTGATACCCGTGATAACGTCGTCGAGCGAGTGTACGGCGGAAATATACATAGCGATGGCCTACGCTCTGTACGCTTCGCGTAAACTCAACAGGGCCAACACGCTCACCGCTCAGGCGATGAATCTTCGTCCCAACAATGTCGAGGCCATCATCTTGCGGGGCAATATTTTCATCGATCAGAAAAAATATCAGGAAGCCCTGCATCACTTTAGACAAGCTATGCAACTGCGACCGCATCGTTACGAGCCTCACAAAGGGCTCGTTGATTGTTTCGTCGGCATGCACCGACTGAGAGAGGCCCTCAACATCGCGAGCAGCGCTTGCAAACAACTTGGCCATACTCCGAGAGTCTTGTCGGTAAGTAGAAAAACACACACACACACACACAGCTCATTCGTGGGAATTTTAAGCGATTGTAGCTGAAATTTTTTGAGTTTGGGATTTTTTCTCATATTTTCCTTCAAGACTGTAAAGGCTTTTTCATATTGACGTTCGCAGCTGTATGCTTCGGTGTTGATGAAGGATCCGGTTTCCGTTAGCAAAGCGAAAAATCTATTGGAGAAAGCTCTGTCCCAGGACGAATCGTACTTGCCTGCTGTATACTTCTTGGCGGAGATTTACGAACAGGAGATGAATCTCGAAGCCGCGATCGAGCTCCTCGAGCGACAGGTCGAGATACAACCGACGTGCAAGTTGCACCAGATGTTGGGAGATTTGTGGGCCCGAGTTCACAACGAGGAGAAAGCCCTCGAGCACTATGCCATAGCGATCAAGTGAGTTTTTCAGATTATTATTCACATCGCCGATATTTACGCATCATTGCATTGAACCTGAGGTATTTCGATACCACCGAAACCTTCGTGGATTTTTGTTAATTTAAATCTTTATATGTATATATTTCAAATTAAAATTATGAGAATGAACATTTATTTATTAAAATTCAATAAATTTACAAAATTTGAATTATTTATTAAAATTTCACAAATTTATAACATTCAATTTATTTAGTAAAATCTAATAAATTCATAACATTTTATTTATTCATTAAAATTTAATCAGTTTACTGAACTTATTGAAAAAATATATTTTTATTCTAGTTTGGATCCAAGCAACAGACGAACTTTAGAGGGAATGCATCGTTTGGACAGTACGGCGAGTAAGTTGGACTCGAGTTATTACATGACCGTTGGCGAGGAGCACGCCGACACGACGTACGACGTGGGTGACGGTTTGCCGGACTCGGATAACGACGAGGCAGCCGACGAGAGCGAGACCGAAGCGGTCTGGTCGGACATGGATCTCGAGGCCAACAGTCAATAGTAACGAGAAAAAAATGCATCGTTGCATCCCGCGTTCAACTACTATATTCCGCTCGTGTTTTTTCTCGAGTTCGATTTTTCCGATCGCACGCGCGATATCGAAGAATACTCGAAGCGATCGGAAAGTTTCCGCTAATGAAGTTACTTCCACCTTATACTTTTGTCTATTTACAAGACTGACCTGTTTTTATCTTTAACTATTCGTCGAATTTCTTCGTTTTCGGTCCTTAGAAGAAAGAACACTCAAGCGTTGCGTGTTTTTTCTTTACTGCCGACTGGAAGTCCCGCCCGTGGCAATTGGAAACGTCCTGTGGCCCAACTGTACGCGAAATTTGTACAGTTTGCATATGGAATTATTGAATCATGTTTAACGTTTACAAATCATCGTTATGTGCATTAAAATGTCAAAAAATCGAAATAATCTACGTCATTTAACGCATTTAATTCCTCAACACGGCTTAGCGGTCGCCGATCAAAGTACTGGCAAATAGTGCTTGACTTGAGCCCCGCAAATCTCAATACATACATTGTCACAATCATAGTTGCGGTCCAACGATCGCTTTTTCGCGCTGCGTAAATTGCTGGTTCGATAGACTGCCGCAAGTGTCATCGCGCCGTGGCGCCACCGTTCTGTTTTTCTTCGGCAAAATGGCAGGTGTACGAGCTGTTGGGAAATACGGTAAATTACAAGTTTTAACGCTCTAATAATGTCAATTCCACAACTAGCGAATAATTATTAACAAAAACGATGCCGGAGACCCATAGTTTCGAGAGAGAGCACAAGCGTTTGTTCGCGCTCGATCACCCGGGATTTTAACCTCAAAACTTCGTACAAGTTTCATAACAGAAGCTATTGCAGCACTAAGATACGAAAATTGAAGAAAACGATCTCTGAAACTCAAATTACCAGCGATATCGTCTAATTAACCTTTAAGGCACCCGGCTGCTCCGATCGTCGTACGTTCCAGTGACTTACCAGCCGACGCGCACCAAGTATTACATCATCACACCGGAGGTGAAGGATTCATGGGAGGACATACGAGATCGTGCGGCGGTGACGCTCTTGTTGACAGAACTGACGCGCGGATTGGCGATCACGATGTCGCATCTCTTCAGAGAGCCAGCGACCATCAATTATCCGTTCGAGAAGGGACCTCTTAGTCCGCGCTTCAGGGGTGAACACGCTCTGAGACGGTAATCGCTCGTTTGATTTTGCCGTCGTGTTCCGAGCCTCATTGACGATGGGCCAACAGGTATCCTTCCGGAGAGGAGAGATGCATAGCTTGCAAACTCTGCGAAGCCATATGTCCCGCCCAGGCTATCACCATAGAGGCGGAGGAGAGGTCCGACGGTTCTCGCAGAACCACCAGATACGACATCGACATGTCCAAGTGCATCTACTGCGGATTTTGCCAGGAGGCATGTCCGGTAGACGCGATTGTTGAGGTAACCGATATTTCAAAAGATTATTATTCAACCGAACGATGGGGTCATAAAATTTCTCTCGTTTGCGCTTTAGGGTCCCAATTTCGAGTTCTCAACAGAGACGCACGAGGAAATGCTATATAACAAGGAAAAGCTTCTGGACAATGGCGACAAGTGGGAGTCCGAAATAGCGACGAACATTCACGCAGATCATCTGTACCGTTAGAGCTTCAAGAGTCACTCGAGATTTAGTCATACCTCTGCGGTGAGCGTTTCGATGATTTATCGCGCGGTATTTAGCAAGCCCGATATTCGCGGAAATATCCGTGCCTGAATCGAAGTTGAATTCGCACGATCCTCTCTATGTAAGTTGTAAATAAAAATTGAGAAGAGCGCTCGTATCTCTCGCGTTGTTCCCTCGGCAACACTCTTATGAAATTTTCGTAACTTTTTTTTTATTTGCTCAATGTACACATTACTAATGAATATTTTACCTAATCAGCAAGACGAAGGGCCTCAATGGGGAGGAGTAAAACGGATTTTCACTCTTTTACACACGAATCAGCCTTGGGGGGGATGGGTTGGAAAAAAAAGAAAAAGGACCGCTTCAAAGGACGCTCGACGTATTCACGAACAGATATCACATTTATTTCGTCGAGAGCCACAAAATCCTGTCGTCTTATTGCAATCGTAGAAAAATTCCGAGATATATTACGCCTCAATTATGATACGACCGAGGTACGCCCTTTTGGCCATCTGCTCAAAATATTGCCGAAAAAAAAACCGGAGGCAGAGAGATAAAAAAATCTTCGACTCTTTCGCTTTGCGTCCGTAAATAATTCCTAGTTTCGTACAAATTTTGTTTATTTTGGTGAAAAATCGACGCCGTATAATTCGTCGACAAACTCGGGCGACAAAATTATTCGCCCGAACAACGTCTTTGCAATTTATTTTTCTATATATTTTTTTAACGTGATATCCGATGGAAAAAAGGCAGAAATTATCGTTACTCCCTCTTCGTTTAGTGTACACCTTTGCAGGTCACCTAGCTATACGCACGTATCAAAATATTAATACAATACGCAGATGTGTATGAGTGTCTGTGTGTCTCGGTTCACCATTGGCCAAAAAAGCAAAACACTTTTTGCGAAAGTGCAATCGGCAGTACGCCGGAAGTTTTATCAAACACAATCATCCCCTATCTTTTCTTTTGCAATGGACACACACACTTCTTTGCTAAACGCTAAAAAGTGTCTTTGGCATTTGATTTTCTATTTAACTTCGCCCCTCGTACAATCGTCCAAGTTTTGCCGTTTCTTCGTGCTCTTGATAACTCTTCGCGTTCCGCTTGAGACGATCACGAGCCTCGTCCGCAGTCCGTTGCGTTCGCCTTGGTCGGTCGAATAGTATTGTCCTATTTTGGCCCCGTGTACGCCGTGACGAGAGGAGAAAGATCCAAGTCCTTCCTGTCTTGCGAGACGAATTTCTTCGTTTCATTGAAACACCGAGCGTTCGCCCGAGTCCGTATCGACGTGAGACAAAAGCATGATTTTTCCGAACTTTCGGTACATCTTTTAAAATCAAAGCCTCGATACTCCATCGATAGGTCACATTTCGAGACAAAAGTTGAGATCGTATCTATTTCTGACTCATAACAATGAACGAGACAAATTCGATTTTCGTTTCGATTGAAATGAAAATATCGCTGATCATCGCGCACAAGAAGACCCGCTTTTGATGACTTCCGTGTATTCGATGTGTGTGTGTGTGTGTTCGTGAGTCGTTCGCTACGGAGCATTATACATATTTACATTGATTGAAGTTAAACTTTCCCGCGTCTATTTCTTTTTTATAGTCTTCGCGAAAAACCGAATCCCGTGGCAAGGGCTCGGAATTTGTTCGTGGCCGACGGAATGCAGACGCTTGTTTCGTTTCCGTTATTTCCTATCGATTCTCACTTCTTATTCTCTATTTTCTCGCTGCCTCTGTCCTTTTTCTCGTTGCGTTGCGCTCGAGATTTTCTCGTGACTCGAGCCCAAGAACGGTGGGTAAGTTCGTTCGGGTCTCAATCGGAGGATGCCTTGGCGCGCCTGCGGTGATGATTTCGCGCGAGCGCTTCGACGATCGTCTTCAGGAAATAAATGACCATGAGTATGACGAATTTGTCGAACAGCCACGAGATCATTGGTGCTCCTTCCTGCGAATGAGAAGGAAAAAACAAACGGCGCATGAATGGATCGTCTCCGGTGTATCGGGACTCGAGGAGTGGAAGATCAAACCGCCTCAAAGATTCTCACCGCGGATGTTTTGTTGTGCAGTTTGTTCTTCTGCTCGATGAGATATTTCTTGAGGGGTTCTTGAAGTTTACGGCCCACGTAGGGTACCAGCGCCAAGAGGCCGATCACTTTGTCCAAAAGTTCCTCATTGAAGGCTATTATGACCGCCAATTGTTGTATGTGCATTTTCACGACCGCTTTGCCGATTACGGTCGCACCGAAAAACGTCCAAAATGGAATGAGGTAATGGCCGCACGTGAGGCCTGCGAGATCAAAGAGAGGATTGGGTATCTGCAAGCAAACCGTCGTCGCGTGAATATTTTGCAACGCCCGAAATAAGCATCGCTCGTTTTATCAGTGCAAACGTTGATATCGTACCGAGGCACATGCGAGAATTCCCAAGAAACCGGCGCGTTGTACGAAATGTTTCATGGCAAGTTTGACTCTCATTACGAGAGGGACATTCTCGCCGCTCTCGAGTGCCTCGAGGGCCTCCAATTCCTTGAGGTCCTCCTGATCGTAGTCCTGAGTCTTGTCGCTGCGTCCGCTCGTTCTGGCCGCCCGTGCCATGAAGTACGGCGGCAATTCGCCGAGGGCGGTGCCAACGCCCCAGAGCATCGCCTCAATCCTCACTTTTCGCATGATATTGAAAATGCCCGCGGTCCATGCGGGATCTATGGTCGTCGGGCAGACTATGTGATCGGGATAGGGTGGCTCGGGAAAATTCAAGCCACCGCACTCGTAAGCGGCCATTGTTACCGCCGCTATGTGAGGACCGAGATAAAGCACGAACGTGTGGAGTCCCGTGCCCAGGCCGACGCTCGACAATACTCCCAGGCCCACCCAGTAAGCCCACCACATTAATTTAGCTTCCAAATATTTAAATACCTGCGAACAACGAATTTTTTTCACTTACGAAAAGACACTATATGACAAAGTTATTTTTATTAAAAAAAAGGCACGAAGGACTCACATCTTGTTGGGGTCCGACGACGCGACTCAACAAAAGGAACAAGCCGATAACTAATACTGACAACCACACTGTCTTCCTGTATCGCAGTGTATTTTTCGTTAAATTCGAAATATCGATGAGCAATTCACGGGCAAAGTAGTTTAACGTCGTAATCGGATGTGTCCAGAGCGACAAACTGTCCGCGTCGGCAATCCCCACGTGCGCGCTTTGACTTCTCGTCTTCTCATCGCCGATGCTTGGCTTCTCGTGCAAACTTCGCTGCGCTCCGTTCGACGTAGTCGCCTCCTTGGCGCGACGGACCGTACTGCTGCCTGTACTTTCCATCATGCTGCCGCCCAAACGATTGATCTGCAAATTACGGTAACAAAAATTTACCTTGCCCATTTTTCACTCGACAACGGCATTTTTTCATTGTTTTTGGTTGTCGATTAAAATTTCTAGACACTTTTTGTTTGGTGGAGAACTGTAGCGAACAAGGAAACCGGCTGGTATCGTCAACGTAATTTTGGACTGATAAGAGGATGCTTGAACGTTTTTGTTTTGTTTTATCATCGACGTGTTCTTGCGAATTTGTTTACACGATCCAACAAATGGATAAATATGGATAAATTGGAATAATAAATGGATAAATTTTTGAGTTGATAAAAAATATAATATATTGTCATTACTAATACTATAATATTATTATTAAATATACTCTAATATGATGGGAAAAAATCTATTTTTTAAGGTATAAAGGGAGCAATTGGCGCTTTCTTGAGAATTCTATTTACACGATCCAACAAACAAATAAATAGGAATAGATCAAATTGATAAAAAGTATAATATATAATTATTACTAATACTATAATATTATTCGTAAAAATACTATGTTTGAAAATAAACTTTCTTTTTTTTCTCAAAGTATGAAGGGAATAATTGGTGCTTTCTTGGGAATTTTATTTACACGATCCAATAAATAAATGCATAGGAATAGATCGCGAAAATCGATTTTCTTTAATTGATAAAGGGTAAAATCTATTACCATTACTAATACTACAATATTATTATTAAAAATACTGTACTATACTTCAAAAGAAATTATTTAAAAAATTCCTTCAATATGTCAAGGGGATAATTGGCGCATTCTTCGGAACTCCATTTACACGATCCGACAGATAAATAAATATGAATAAAACATTCCGAGAACATATTAAATAACCTTAAGGGAGCGCTAAGATAATTATTGAAAAAATACTATAACATAATTGAAAAAAACTAACAAAAAATGTTTTTCTTTCCAAAGTAACAAGGAAGCGCTTATCTGAGATGCGTTTAAAAAACGACCATAATTTTCTGAATGAGAAAATTGACTCTGCACTACTCGGGAACAATAAACGGCTTGTGAAAACAATTTGACTCGAGAGCACGATGCACGCGAAGGAGAGCAAAAGAGAGAATTGTTCGAGGATTGATACTCCCGCTGTGCGTACAGCTCAAATCCGCAAATAGAATGAGCCAAGTTGTACAAAGATGCCTATCGTATTTCGCTAACGCACGTATTTACGTTGATTTTACTTCGAGAAGTTGTTCGAGGTTCATGTCAATGACTAGGTAATCTTTGTGCGGCCTCAAGTCGCGATAGTCCAGCATATTTTTCTTCTTTTTTCGTATTTTAGCGTTTTAGCACTGTCCATGGAAGGTGAACAAAAATGTGTACGCAATTTTGTGTCTTTTATTTTGGAGCGGAACACGTGTTCACTGTACATCGACACTGCCGTTCCAACGAAAGAGCCGAGCAACCACTGGCTCGCGAGTTAATGCATATTCACAAATTACGCTTATCAGTACGCAGTCTATATACTAGAGAGAGAGGGAGAGAGGGGTCACCCTGAATCATGGGTCAACGGTGGTCGGTATACGTGGCATACGTTAACTCAATACGGAAACTCCATTCCTTTTTGATCGTCGTCCAATTTTTTAATCCACAAATTGAGCTCGTATATTTGTAACGATTCGGAAAAATCCACAAATCGAGCTCGTATATTTGTAACGATCCGAAAAAAAGATTTGAAGGTTCATCCGAATGTGCCGACAATTGAGCAATTGAAGAATCAATTTACCGCTGCGAGTTTCGAGACGGTTCAATCGGCGGATCTCCCCCTCCCTTTTTATTACTCTCGAGACGTTTGCACGTTAATCGCTTTCGTGTAGAAGTGCAGAGGGGAAGCGCGGGTTTGGAAAAGCGAGAAATTCACAGTCTGCACCATTTTTCTACACATGCGAACGGTGAGTTTTTGCGGTGCGAGGTGGGGAAAAGCCGAGGTATTCAGACCCATGCAAACGTGTTTTATTGTCGATGACAGCGTTTTTGTCATCGGACGTTAGGTAATTTTGATTACAATTCTCTCCAGCAAAATTTATGCTCGATTGTAACGTGAGAGATATGCATTGTGAGGAATAGTAAACGAGCCGTGATTGACAGTGGCAAACAAGAATTCCGGATTTTGACAATGAGAAATCATGAAAACGATTTTTATCGGTAATAATCGACAGTTATAAATTCGTATCAATGTGTTTTGAAAAAATCTGATGGATTGTTATTATCGTTGAGATTCGTTATGAATGAAAAAGTGATCAGAATTTAGAAATCGCCTTTACCCGCCGGACGATACGCGTCGCTAAATCAGATTGAAGTTTGCATAGTTGAAATGCAGTCAATTTTTTTCTTTCTAATTGTTTGAGTTTTCTCTCCTAATTTTCACTACGAAAATCCTCCGATTTTTCACGATGATTCTTTAAATATGTACAATTGAAATGAGCGAAAAAAATATTAGATATAATAATAAAAATATAAAAAAGAATTTTCGTTGCATTCCGACGATGCAAACTTCAACACCATGTCGCTAGTCGTCCAAAATATCTCTGGTATCTCTAGGAACATCCACAATTGAGGGGGGGGGGGGGGGGTAAGCGTGGAGTTTGAAAAATACGATTTTTTTATTGAATAGTTTTATAACATGTCGTGGAAATTTGCATCGTTGGAACGAAACGATTTTTCTTCTCCATTTTTTGTTTCTTTAGTTTCATTATCGAAAACATTTTGTTTGAATATTGTGGTCCGCAAATATCTAACGAGAATACGTAAAAGTATTCTAGTGATTAAAGTTTTAAGGCTGTCGCGGCTCTTTCGGTTATTACAAAAGTATGTGGCTTCCGGATGGAAGCCGTGTTGAGGATCAGCGTTATGCCGATCCATAGGCATAACGCTACTGATTTTCATAGCCCGAAAAAAATCATCGGCCGAAAAAAATCTTGCCGATCAAAAATAATTCTCGTTGCTTTTCAACGATGCAAGCTTCAAGATCATTCTGTAGTATTGGGAGTTATCTTTAATTTACGATGCAGATTTTGTAAGAATTGCAAAAATTGAATGATGTTGCATAATGGAAATGCTGCCAAAATTAATTCCTTTTATTACTTAAATTTTTTTGGCCTATTTAGATCGTACAAATCGTCTTAACGTTTCTACGTATTCTCATTAGACATTTACCACCTCAAGCTGCATAAAAGGCTTTGGATGGTGAAAATAAAAATAAATGAAAAAAATCTTTCTTCAAACAATAATAACTCCATAATTGATCAGTATCTTCCGATGAAAAAAAACTTAAACTTGGCAAAACTTCGTAACAATTGTGTAAAATTCCGACCTCGTCGTTTCGCCACTCTCACCAGATAAAAACATTGGAAATTGACTTGTATTTTTGATCCCATGTTTAGGCAGTCTCGTTAAGAACTACACTTGATGCAACGTGAACAAAAAAAATCCAAAAGCCTTTAGACAAAACGAATGCGTGATGTATCGCATGTCCGATCGCACCGAAACCTGTGATGCGTTATCCCGGCTCGATGGATCGGTACGATACTTCGCGCTGCGATGATATTGAAGCAAGCTTGGTCTAATAGCGATAGTTAGTGCAAGCGCGGGTACCATATTAGCCTTGTTTCCCCAAATAGGCAGTCCCCGATCCCTTAGTAAGCGTCTAAGTTGTTCGCGCGTCATGCGTCCAAGAGCGGGCGGCAGAGTGGTAGCGCTCGTCGACACGCCGCCGCTAAAACGAGCGTAGCTGCCCTCTGAATTTTCGGTTGCACTGACGCTCGTGCCGGGGCTCGTTTTTCTCGTTACTTTTCTTCGCGCCATCGTTCTACAAGAGCGTTCTATCTCGGCAGACGATTCGGGCGGTTCGGATGCTGTCCGAGAGGTGCCAGCTCGGTTTTTCTTGCGAGGAATTAGAGAGAGAGCGGCTACCTCTCGTCCGGGAGTAGGACTATTTTCCAAGCTTGCGTGGAACAGGATTCTCGGGACTTGTCTGTGCGTACAAATGAATTATTATTATGGACGGCCTCACGATGGCGCCGAAGAGGATAGATACAAACATACGAAAGCTCCGAACGAACCGCGGCAAAGTACGTACGCCTGTTGGCGGATCTTCGGTGACTTTTGTACTCTGAGAGCTCGTTCCCGGTACAATTGAAACTTTGAACACGCGGAGGAAAAAAAAGCCAGTGAAAGAGGATCGTGCGTCGAATGAGCAGCGAGGAACGAAACTTTTTGAATCTTTTGTCAGACGCAGCATGCCTGGAGTCAGTGGTAATTTTCAAACAAAAATAAAACGCCGGCAAAGAGCGTGAATGACAGACGGGAAAAGTGAATAAAATAAAATGCCGTAACTACGAGGGAAAATGTGCTTTTTTTTGAAGAAGTCGATGGAAAACGAGGAGAATCGATCGTGGATAATCATAAATGTCGAATCACGGCCACGTAGGCAAACCAGCTTGAACAAAAAAGCTCAGGAAGATAAACTTTTTTTTCGTCCTGTATTTGCACGAAAAAAAATTTTTCTCCAAAGCTAGAATACCCGAAGAATAAAAGTGAATGTTTCTTACGTGTGTTAACGCGGCGATAATATTCGGACGATTCGAGAGCCCGCTATACTTATCGCGCTTCTTCCACGTACCAAATTAAATTGACAATTTAATTGTGGACTACATAATATCCGTAGCCTGTTCGGTGTATGTTTTTTCGCAGAGCGGGGGAAAGGCTTTCTCCTTTCGTCCTCCACACAGTCGCGCGAGGTGAAGGCGTGCGAGATACTCCACTAATTCGTTGTTTCCGCGCAATCCACTTGACTCTGCGCCCAATTAAAAAATATCACTATATCTATGAGATTGAGGACACGAGCGGGAACGGCAGGTGGTACGATTGACACTAATTGTTCGCGTGGAACCAGATAAAGAGAGGCTTCTTTCGGTGTGTGTGTGTGTGTGTGTTTGTGTGTGTCTGTGAATATAAAATTGATGTGTCGGATGGTATTGCACCTACGAGCTGTCCGGTCGACGAGGACGACCGCGCAGACTGACGTGACGAAGGGGCGCGCGATGCGGTGTTGAGATGGCCGCCATTATCGAGGTTGCCAACTTGAGAAATTAAATAATTGCATCGGCATGGCCGGCTATGGAGTTCGGAGTGGAGTCCAAACTTCGTACTTTGAAGCAGCTGGTGAAAAATAAGGGTTCCACTCCAGCGGCGCTGGTGTAGGTCGCATCCGATGTGTTATGCGCATGCGTTATTTTGACAGAAATATAACCTCAATTTCTTTTCGATATTGATCGAAAGTATGCTATATAAATATGTGTATAATGTGCAGTGTAGAGAGTGCATAAAAATTGAAAAGTTATTCACACGTTTTTAGCGAAACTTGAAAGCGTGTATATGATTTACGGTTAAAAGCCGTTTTCAGTTTAAACGTGTTTTCTCTAATAAAAACTAGTTCTCAATAAACGGCTTCCCTACAACTAGTTTTTACTAGTAAGAACTAGAATCAACTGGTAATAATATATGAATGTTCGTTAAAACTCGTCTTACTGAGGAAAAACTCGTTCTAACGAAATACATCAGTTAAAATTGTTTGGATTCCGAATGATAGATTGTACCTTGTTTGATTTTGTTTGAGTTTCGAAACGTAAATCCTAGTTTGTTTGAATTTGTTTGGATTCCAAAACATAAATTCTAGTTTGTTTAGGTTCGTTTGAGCTGGAATTTCGAATTTTAGTAAAAACTCGTCTTAACCGGGAAAAAACCCATTATAACCCAAGCAAACTCGTCTTAATTAGGAGAAACTAGTTCTAAGGACATGAATAAGTTAAAATTGTTTAAGTTTAGATTTAAACGTGGTTCAAATTTAAATGTCGCGGTATTTGTGGAACTTCCGGAAATGGCCATGAAGCGGCGTGACAGGCGTAGGAGTATAGCGGCCTCGGGCAGTGGCGCCCAAAGAGGAAGTGAATTTACATCCCACAGCGCTTAGCGATTGTTGCACTTCCGGGATTGGCGAGAGGAGAGTGATTCGCGTGCATCTTCTATTATTCATTCCGTTTTGACGGATGCCGCTCTTGATTGATAAATACCCAAGCAAGATGTAAAACGCCATTAAATTGTGGATGTTTTATTTATAATTTTTTTTGTTTTTTTTTACAATTGCTATAATTTTTCGCGATTTCTTGATTGCACTGTGGCGTAATTGGAACATTTAATTTTTTAAATTGTTTTTCCTCCCTGCAGAATTTATGCGGCTAGGAAAAAATGCGTTGATGTTTTTTCTTTCCATTTACCACGTTTTGACGACCTTTCCGATGGAAAATTCCTCGCTGGTGACGAATATTACGGAGTTATGACAGAAAATCCAACACCTTGGCGGGCGAACGACGGTTGTCGTGAAAATTGGTGGTTGATTCGTTTTTAAGGGTTGAAAATGCCTTGATGGGAGTGCTCGAAGAAAGATCGAGAATGAAAAAAATCGCCGTACGGCCTAAAATGGGGGCTTCACCGAATCGACCGTCATCTCGTTTCCCTTTCGATTTGAAACTACACTCTTCGAAATGCCGCTTCACTCGTCGAGCTATAATTTTTTTTTCGATTTTTGGCAGAAATTTCAACCCGGAGCGTGTATTTCGCGATTTTTTTCATTTCGTAGCCCTTTGCGCCCTATTCCAGGAGAATGAGACGAGATATCGGTACGAATCAAGAATCACTCTCCGAATCTGCCAAAATCCGTCTCGAAATCATCCCCCAATTAGGCCGTGTCGCTAAAACAACAACAACGTTACGAGTGCATGGAATTTCCGGCTCTTGCGATTTTTCCAACAGTGGCTAAAAATTTCGAATAATTTTTCATTCCTCCGTTGCTTACATGTTACGGCTCGATTCAAAGGAAATTCAAAATGGCGAAGGGTAAACACCAAAAAAGTGATAATTTTTTGAATTCCCATCGAACTTTTTTTATATTTCATTGTTTTTCTCATCAGTGGGGGGAAAAATTGGGTTTTTCAAAATACATTCGTTCAATCGATATTTAATAAAAATGTATTTTCAGTGTAGCGTATATTTGGCGTTGGGCGGACAATTTTCGTACTACGCCGTGTATATCTGTATTTTTATTTTCTATATACACGCGAGCGCCCTTGAGCCACGTCAATGGGCCACGTAGCAGAATATACACACAGTTCAACATGCGCATAGCCGCGGGCGCCTTTCATTCTCATTTTATAGCGCTTCCGATGAATGGAGAACATGGAACTGCCATGTCCGTAAAACCAGTTGATGGCGTGTAAACATTATTTTTTTACGCACATTCTGAACAAGCTGTACGCTCGCTGAGCAAACACAACCTACCATATGTTACACGATGGAACAAAGCTCTTCTCTCGCGAAAAACGTCTCGTGGAAATCGCTCCTTTTTCGCTTAAGAAAATACGTCAAGGATTGTCAGCGAGGAAGCGTACATTGTGTCGTTACGTTTCTTCGAGTCATTTCTTTATTCAACGTATTGTTTGAAGGTCACGAGAACCATTCGTGAACAAAAGTTTAACGTCGTTTCGAATGACTATGTAAATGTAAACAAACCCAGACAAATCCAAACACTCACAAACTAATTCAAGCGCAGTTTTAAATACCCATGGAAACACAAACGAACCCAAACAAATGTAAACGATGTTTGGAACAGTCATATGAACCCAAAAAAATTATAACTCTGTATTAGAAAAGATTTTTTTAAGTAATCGGAAGTAATAAATTATTGCGTCGCGGTTTAATATTATTACTATTACCATTGTTACGTTTATAATGTAATGAGAATAGATAGAATACACGTAGTATAACAACAACAACAATAATAATAATAATCGAAATGCGTATACATATAAAAAATTTTCAAACATAATCATTATACGTATAAGTGTGTATGTGTGTGTGTGTACACACACACACACACACACACTTATACGTATAATAAATTAGTCTTAAAAATCATAGAATGGGTTTAATCATAGAACATTTTACATAATATTATGTAAAATGTTATAATTAAAGATTGCGGTATTAATGTTATTGTTATTTTCACAGGAGTCGAATTCAAAGCCGTGTCATTTTCCGTGTGCACATTGTCACGATGTGTGCGTATACGAAGGTGAGCGAACGTCACGTTCCTCTGGAGAATAAAACGCGTTGCCCTTTCGTTCTGCTTTTATCTTTTCATATAGTTTTCATCGTCTATTAGAAGTAACGAAAGTAACTACGTGGGTGCGATCGAGGGACGTGAAAAGAAAAAAGTCTTTGGAGAGCCGAGGAAAAGGTTACGTCCCCGAAGCGTCTGTCGTCGTGACCCCCAAAAGCTCCCACAATCTCCCTCCCCTCTCTCTCTTTAAGAGTTTCGTCTCCCGAACGAGCGGGTCCAATTCGCAATCGTGCGTCGTCGGGTCGCGTCGAAACGGCGCGCGGAGCTTACGACCGCTACATGTAATGGTCCGACGCGCGTATGGTTTTTGCGAGGGGTCCCGCGAAGTAGTAGCGCAGCCACCTGTCGATCGGACAGCAGCGCCAGTAGTAGTCTAGACGCCGTACCGGCGTATCATACCGGGACGACCAGGTGGGGGGAACCCGTAGATGCGGACACGTAGAGAACGCGTTGAGTCGCGCCGGCGAACAGCGGCGTGTATCGTTCGAATTTGTTTTTATTTCCATCCCTTCTCCCAGTGCCGTTCTAACAACGATGTGTTGGCGTAAACGGAGAAAATAAGTAATAAAGTAAAAACGCGAGGACGATAAGATCAAAATCGATGAGGAAACATTTCTCGGTGCGGGATAAAAGAAAGCAACACGAAAGGGTAACCGCAATCTGTGATTACGGGGGGAAAAAAACGCCTCAGCTTCCGTCGCTGGAGAGTCTCGTGAAAAAAAGAAAACCTTCGTCAACTGAAGCGAAAACAGCGGAGAGGCGATACGAGAAGAGCACGAAATACAGTCAACGTGGTCGTGAGTATTTACACTCCCGCGAACTTTGTCTTTCCTAACGTAAACGTTTTTTAGCTTTTAGTCTTTTGGCTCTATCCTTAAGATTTCGGGTTCACGTCTGGCAGTTTTTCGAACCTCTTTGTAGTTGTACATTTGAGCCCGTTTTTTTCTTCTTTTTCGCGGCTCAACTGACGCTCATAGTTTTGCAATTTCGAGAACTGTAGATTTAGCGTTTGGGTTAAGCAATTCGTATTGCATTTTCGTTATGGTCGCTCGTTCGTGGGGGATATCCTGCTCTACATAAAATATCAGATGGAGCTCGAAACGTATAACACAGAACTGACGGTCGTATCTAATATTCTAAAGTCCATAACGGATAAGAATCTATAATAAATACTAATATATATGAGAAAAATTATCCTTTAAATTGATCCATTTGACGAATTGTTTTTTCCTTCCTTAATTCTCAATTAATTCAATAAATAATTTGATTAAGTAAGGATGTATATTCATTTCTGATATATATATGAGGAAAGGATATTTTGAGCGGGTTACACCTATCTGATGTTGGGTATCAGTACATCCGGCTGTTTCTCGGACGAGGCTAAACATTTTCTTCACACCAATTCGTCGTTTTTGGAGACAGGACTTTTCTCGAAACGGGCTCTATGATAGTTTCGATTTATCTAAAAGTGATTTTGAGGACACTGGAGCTTACGTAATGTTGAGTATGGGGAATAAAACGGCATCTTGTCCCCAAAATTGCCTGCAGATGAATAGATAACAATAAGAGCAAGACAATGACAAGATAATTGTAAGATAAAAATAATCAGACGTAGATAACAATAAGATTAAAAATATGTATAAATTCGGGTGTATATTTACACACACACACACACACACACACACACACACACGCGCGCGCGCACGCACGCACACACACACACACACGCACACGCACACGCACACGCACACGCACACACACACACACACACACACACACACACACACACACACACACACACACACGCATGCATATACAGAATGACTATTATAAGTCAACCATATGTTTTGCAAAGGTCTGACGCGGAGATTTTGCGACCGCGGAAAAAAATTACACTCAATGGTTTTCCAAATCCTGTTCGAGAAAAAAAAATTTAGCGTATATCGGTGACAAGTAAATAATATTTGCCATATAAATGAAGCATTCGGGAAAATATTAAAAGTTAGTTTTCAGTTCAGTAGAATGAAGGTAATTAAATACCGAATACGAAACACTAGTAAAAAAAACTTTTTTTTTGAATCATTTAAATCTCATTTATCCTCTTCAAAATGCATGTTTGATAATTTATTTGTCGATTACGGGATACGCAAAAAAAGTTTGTAAGGAGTTTTTCGTATTCGGAATTCAATTATCTGCATTCTGCTGTTTTCAAAATGGAATTTTTATTTTTTTTACACACTGCGCCATTTTTTCAGGCAAATACCACTGGTCACAAAAGTATGCTATTTTTTCGAAGCGAACTTGGGAAAAGCTTTGAAAATCGTATTTTTCTCGGTCGTAATATACCCGCGCAAGACTCTTTAGGCAGCCGACGATGAGCGAACTTTCGAGATTTTTTTTGTTTCGAACCTATTTGTTGTACATTATCAAAATGTTATGGACATATTCTAAGAATTTTTTAAATATTTTCGATACTTTACAATAGCGACTGTACGACATTTGCTTCAGAGACGATTGCGGCCTGGGTGGTTCCCCGGCGTACAACGTAGCGTCTGGTGCATTGATCTGAAACATTAAAGCCAAGAAGTTTTAGATGTCTAAGACCCGCACGCTCTATGTGAACCTCAAGTTCCTTGAAAATGATCGAATACACGATTGGGGTAGAATATCTACAAGTCGAATTTCCATAACCGAATATCCATAAGTCGAATATCCATAAGTGAGTATAGAGCGAACCCAAACAAACCCAAACATACTCACTTATCTTTTCCTCTTGCCATTTCTGGCACTCATTTCTACTCTATACTCACTTATGGCTATTCTATTTATGGATATTCATACTTATGGATATCCACTTATGGATTTCGACGACAGTCGAAAAAACGACTTTTCCATTAAGGGAGACTTTGTCCTTGGAGTGCCATATTTCAGGTGTTTACATTTTATTTTTTTTAAAGGAAACGAGTAAAGCTTTTTGAGTGCAGTTTTTTTCTTGCTTTTATTCATGATATACAGAACGTTAAAAAAAATTTTTTTTGAAAAAAAAAAAACCAAAATGGCGGCCGTTGCAGCTCCGCGAAAACAGGTCCTCAAATCGCGGGAGGTAAACGGCTGACATCACTGCCCCCTCTTTGTTGATCTGAAACACAAATTCAAAGCATATTATCAATCTGTGACCCTTTGGTCATGGAATAACGGATGGGTTTTTCGTTTAGTACAAATTTCGGAAAATGGCGGCAATTAAAAAAAAAATCGAATTTTCCGCGTTTTTTTTCGCATAAAAAGATAAATAATAAATGCAAAAATGTATCTATCGAAAAAACGATCCGTCATTCCGCGAAGACATATTTTCTGAGTATCCTCTCCGAATTTCAGGTCGATATGTTAATTACAGCGGTCAGGAGAATGTCAGCCATTTTTAAAAACGTGTTTTCGAGAAAAACGCGTTCAAAGTTTTGTAATGTGTTTACACAAATGTGTTTATAATTACCACTAATCGGCAATGCCTGGTCCATAGAGGCATCCCTCCTCTTTTTCTAGCTGCTCATGTTGAGCCGCTAACATCTCCCGCTGCATTTCAAGGACAAAGTCTCCCTTAACAAATACTATAGTTAAAACTTCATGAAAAATAGAACATTTTTTCAGACAAGTACTATTTTTCGAATTTTCGCTTTTCTTCGAATTTTGGAGATTCACATAGAGCGTGTGAGTCTTGGAAATTCAAAACTTCTTGGCTCCGCTGTTTCAGGTGAATGCATCGGGCTCTGTATTGTACAGCTGCGATTTTTAAATATTAACATTTTTTTTAATTAAAAAATTTTTTACTACGTACCTGAAATTTTAATTACGTAGTATAAATAGTTCCGAAACAAAGAAATCTCGAAAATTCGATTATTTCCGGCTGCCTAAAGGGATCTCCCCCGTTAAAAAACACATGGCCACCTTACAATCGTCACCCCGTATGTACACATACGAAGGCTAGCGATAGGGCAGCGGATGTCGGCGATAAGCCTCGCGCAGAGATTCGCGTCGAATTCTCCACGAGTATAGCCGCATCTACACGACGACTGACATTCCAGCGTGGATGTTCTCCATTTCCATGTTGAATTTAATTTCCGCGACAGTTCCGTCGCGCAAGTACAAATTAACTGTGGCTGAATGGACGGATGGACGGAAGGCGCGTTCCCGATTAATCGGCTCCACAAACCGTGTACGGAATTTCATAAAGCGCGTGTCATATCGGGCGCGAGTCGCGACGATTTAATCCGATAATACATCGCGAACGCCCGTGGCGATAATATCTCTCGGGCGCTGCGGGTGCGAGGCGGTGAGACAAAATAACGCTCGTTGTTGTATCGAGCGCGTCGGTGAACCGAGCTAATTCCTCATTATCCGGGAACGCAATTTGGAAACTTCGCTGCAACGCCTCGTCGCATAAAATGGAAGTATATGTAAGTATAGGGGGGGGGCGGGGGGCAGCAGCTGGGAAAAACACGCTCAGCGCGTGGCGCAGCATGAAACGAGGACGAATTCATTATTGGATTAGGGTTGATCGTGCTATCGTTAATTTGTTGATGTTTTTTTTTAACTGAAGGAAATGGAAAGTTTCGTCTTCCTGAAAAAAAAACTGGCCGTAGCGTCATTCGAAATTCAATTGTATAATTTTTATTTAAATCTTGATATGAACATTTAATTTGATGACGTATTATTCATGGGATGAATTATTGTTGGTCAGGATTTTTTTCTGATAAGGGTATTGGGATGCGGAGCTTGGGATTTTACACACTATTGATACCTAGTCTTGTCAAAATTGAGTTTTTTTTTCATTGAAAAATGTTGATGAACAATGAAGTTATTATTGTTTGAAGAAAGATGATATCGTAGTTTGCATCGTTGGAACGGAACAAAAGTTTAGTACCCCGATTTTTTTTATAGGCCTAGTTCTGAAAGCCCGATTTTTTATAAGGATCAGAAAAAAATGTTCCGGGCTTTTGGTAGCCCAGATTTGCCAAGAAAACAAAATTCGGGGTACTAAACTTTCTTTGCGTTCCAACGATCCAAACTTCAATATGATCTTTCTGCAAACAACAATAGCTTCGTTGATCATCAATATTTTACAATGGAAAAAAAAATTCTCATAAGAATGCTAAAAAATGGTTGGGTGTTTTTCGTAGCTCAGATTAGATAAAAGAAAAAAAAATCGGGTACTAAATTTTCGTTGCGTTCCAGTGATGCCAAACTTCGATATCATATTTCTCCAAACAATAACAACTTCACAGTTGATCGAGATTTTTCAATGAAAAAAAAAATACAATTTTGGATGAAAAAATATTGAAATAAGAAGAAAATTTTTTAATTTTCATTCCATTCGAACGATGCGGACTTCAACATCGTGAAGGAAGGGCCGTTGCTGCATGCCCAATCGGTGTAGGTGCTTCTGGCAACTAGGCTCATCTCAAATGAAAAATTTGAGGATATACTTCCGGTATAATGATCAATCTTTCTTATATCTGGATAGTTTTTTGAAATTTTGAAAACTGCGGCAATGCCAAGCTGTACTAAAAAATTATATTTTCGACCGAAAACATAACTTTAATAATCTGTTATCAACAAACGGATGAACATGTGCAAAAATCATCCAGTTCATACGATAGAAAATGTTATAAGCTAAGCTCTGTCTCTCTGAATTTAAAGTGAATCGGACTCCCAGATTTTCAGATACGACTGACACAGTTTCGTAAAAATAGTGTTTGAGAAAAATGCGAGCAAAGTGGTAAATCGCAATTCTCACTCTTCACCAAATCCTCACAACTGTCTGAATTGTTGAAATTTTTACATAATCTTCGTTGCAAATCAAAGTTAAGATTCAATCGATTGATTAAATACATTTTTTAACATTTATTTACCATTGCTCACATATAGTAAAAGTTCCGCGGCATTTCCGCTTTCGAAAGGCCGACCATCGCGGCAAATCGAAATGAAATAATTTCAATAGCGTGCCGCGAAATGCCGTGATGTGAATTTGTGCGCCAAGGACCGAATGGCTAGTGGCATAGGCTGAGCGTTGGTTGTCGGGCCAGCCCGATTAGATATCGACTGTTTAGCATTGCGTTCCCACATGTCGTCCTATATTTTATAAAAGTTTAGTTCGCGCGCACACACGTACGTGCCACTGTGTATCAAGGCGCTAAAAGTATGTCATACCAATACCAGAGAGAATATGGGGAGGTCGTTGTGGAAAAGCAAAAAAAAATCATTATAATCGTCGAACGTAGCAATATGTGTGTACGTGAGAGAGAGAGAGAGAGAGAGAGAGAGAGAGAGAGAGAGAGAGAGAGAGAGAGAGAGAGAGAGAGAGAGAGAGAGAGAGAATATTATGGCTATAAATAAATGCTATAATGAGAGAGAAAGAAAATGCCGAGGTATATTGAGGTAAAAGGAGGAAAAACGATCTCTCTGAACGACACACGGCCCCGTGAAATTGCACTCTTCCGACGCCTGCCGTAACACGGATATGTACCACTTATTTTCCATTGCATATCCCGCGATTAAGCGCACACTGAAGTATAAGAAAGTAGACGACGCGATAAAAGCTCAACCCTCGAGAACAATTGCGCGAGACAAATGTTCGAACCCTTTTTCGAAAAGCTAATTTTTGTAGTACGTATTTATTTATTTATATATTTATTTATCGACTCGTCGATTCATTGATTTATTTGCTAACTTATTAATTCGCTCATTTGATTCTTTAGCAATTTATCCATGTGTTTCGTTATTAATTGATCAATAAATGAATTAATTGACTTATTTCTTCGTGCGTTCGTTTGTTGATTTGCCTTTGCATAATATTTACTCGTTCATTTATTTCTTTACTTACTTACCCATTTATTTATTTATTCATTTGTTTATTTCACTACGTGACAGAAGTGAAGAGGTGCGAGAATCGCCATCGACTGGTTTTTTACGCAATAACGATGCGAAGCAAGGGGGTATGAAACGGTCCAACGCTCCGTGCTGAGAATATATCTTTTTCGATTCGTATCTGCGATCGAGGCTCGTACGAAGTGCACTTTGAGTTCAAGTACGGGCTGTTGATGTTTTTTTATCCATTCGACCACCCTCCGTGCACGCAAAAAAGCTTTGAACACGAATACGAAAAATTGGATTCGAAAAATTATAAAAAAATATTCGAAACCGAACAGACGATTACTATCGAAGACGAAATAACAATTGATAAAAAAGGCCCGATTTTTCCGAAATTTCTGGGAATATCTTTTTTCTATCTCGACAATTATTTTCAATAAAATAAGACAAAAAAGAAATAACAAAACAAAATGAAATAATATAATGAAAATGAAATGAAAGCGAGTGAAAAATGAAAAAATAATCAAAGTATTCTAAAAATTTCCAAATACCCAGAGAACTTCGGTAAAAATGAAGAAATACCTGACAATATTTGGATTTTCGAAATAGCCGAGTTTTCGAGTTTATTCGCTCGATTAACATCGTTGTACAGAGTTTGCCGAATGGGCGTCACGAAATCCGTTTAGAAGAGGTGTGCGGTGAGAAAACTCCCTTTATGGGATCTCGAGGCGAGGATCGTCCGTATACCCTTCGAAGGGTGAGCAACCGTTGAAAGCGCACGATAGCCTCGTGTGCACCCTCGAATGTATCCTCCTGCACGTAGCTGTACTGATATTCCGGACAACCTCGTGCGGAGCCTATTTTCGTCTCTGTGGCCAATAAGAGGGTGAAAATTCGAAAGATTCCATCAGGGCTGAAACTCATTCGTGTAACCAGGAGGAGACCAAGTACGGGGAAGAAAAATCTACAGCCGATAAATAATATCTTATCTATATATATATATAAATATGGTGGCCGTGTGTTTTTTTTAGGGTCTCGCGCGCAGTTTCTGCGACCGAGAAAAATATATATGATGGTTTTCCAAGTCCTCTTCGAAATTAAGGGGTTACCCCCACTTGCGATTTTGAAAAAATCGATTTTTTTTATTGCATTTTTTTGAAGTATAAGTATCTGAGAATATGTCCTGAAAATTTCAAGTCGATCCGAACAAAATTGACTGAGATATGAGCGTTGAAAGAGAAGAATCCGCGTTGAAAGAGCGTTGAAAGAGAAACTTTAAACGCGTTTTTCGCAAAATGGCATTTCTGAAGTCGGTGACCAAGATTACTCGAACACTGATGAACCGATCTTCTTGAAATTTTGCAGGCTTATTTAATACATTAAAATGTAGTCTTTAATCTTTCGATTTTTTTTTCGAAAAAAATGGCCGTTTTATAGCCAAAAAACGGCCGTTTTTTTTCGTTAAAATCGAACCATTAACTTTGACTGTTCGCCATTTTGTGAAAAATGAATATTTTTTAAAATCCTTCGATTAAAGACTAGTTTATACTTATATTTGACTAAATCCATCCGCATTTTTTTTTTCAGATGATCCACTTCGCCGCAATGTTGGTCACCGCAAACCGTGTATATAAAAACATTATTTCATTGACGGCCATTTGCCACTAAACAATGCAATATTTTTCAATAAAAAAATTACTGAAAGTTCTTCAAGATGTGTTCTTTAAGATGGTATATTGATCGATTAAAAAAGTTTTGTAGTTTTCTTTAAAAAAATTCACGAAAAAGGCCTTTTTTTTGCGCTACAAGTGGGGGTAACGCCTTACTAGAGCGTATTTTTTCCGATGAGTAGTATTTGCCAGAAAAATCGAAAATTCTATTTTGAGTGCCGTAAATTGAATATTATTGAATCCTGAATACGAAGCACTCCTAAAAACTTTTTTTGTGTATCCGGTCATCAATAAAAAAAATAATAAAAAATGCATTTTAAAGTGGGTAAATGGAATTTGATTCCATTTAAGAACATTTTTGTCGAGCTGTTTCGCAATCAGAATTGAATTATCTTCATTCTGTTTGGAGCATGGATACCGGTTTTCGATAATATCGAAAAATGGGAATATCGGACCAAAAACCCGATATTGAAAAACCGATATTGGACTCGAGTAATACCGATATTTCGATATCAGCGTTGAAAAATTGAAACATCATTTTAATTTTTCTTTTACCACTTAATTTACTTTTACATGGTTTTTTGTTACGTTTAGCTCAACCTTGAAATATTACAACCTACATTTAATATTTCCGAAGTGTGAACTTGTTTATCCATGAGTGTGGAATCAGAGAAGGTTTTTTCTTCCGCGGCTTACACTTGCATTACGGTACGGTCGTTCGTGCAAAATGAAACTTCAGATGCTCTCCGTTTTTTGCGGTTATTGTTTCAACAATCTCAATTTCGTTAATTAAAGTAATTATGTTGTTGCCGACCTGCCACAAGCTATGCCATTTGCTTGCAATCTGGTAGCTACTAATACGCTGACTTGCACAAAATTTCCCAATTCTAATTTTGCTCGTTTACTACTTATTTGATTTGCATGAAAACTCGTTTTTTTCGTTTATCTATTTTATGGTCGGTGGGATATCTTGAAGACTATGTTTCCTATACAGAGTATGTTTAGGAATGTGTAACAAATGAAGATCTCAATAAAAGATTGTGGTTTTTCATAAATACTGTGGTTTCAGTTAGCTATACACTATTATTTCTACAACCCATCTTCACTTGCAAGCTTCTAACGTTTTTAATCAAGGTTTCATACAAATATCGGAAAGTTTCGTAATACCGGTAATAGAACAAGCTCCGATAGTCCAAGCTCTAATTCTGCTCAACTGAAGTTTCAATTTTAATTTTCTTCTAGCAAATACTACTCATCATCATATTTTTCTCATTCGCAAAATCTCTGCGTTATGGACCCATGAAAAACATACGGCCACCTTATAATGTTCACCCTGCATATATACTACGCATTTTTTCACCATAGTTTTTTTTATATCTATTGGATTATTAACATTATGATGTAGAATATGCAAGCAGGTAATTGAAAAGTTGAGACATATTTTCGAGTAAACGGAAGTTAAGAGGGAATGAAACCTCATCGCGGTCAGTATGGTAGAACAATTACAGATAAGTCAATCTAGTTTTTTTTCTCAAATTCAGAAAATTTGAGGGGAAGACAGCGGTTTGTCTATCTATTTGACGTCGTTTGGCAAAGTTTCGACGGGATCTGAAGAGCTGTTTCAGAGATTTTTGGGAATCTATAATTGTTCTACCATACCGACCGCGATGAGGTGTCATTCCCTCTTAAGGGAAAACTGATCTAAGAAATAGTAAATAAAGTGGAGCAATGGTTGGAAAATAGCAGAGGGTCAGGGATTGACCGGAAAATAGAAACGCCACTGCAAATGCAACCAGCAAAGCGACTATGCGATTACATCGGACAATTTGAGAAACTAGCAACTTGGATTGATGTAAGAAAACCAATGTAAAATAATTTATGTAAATGAGAGGGGGGGGGGGCATTCATGTAAACGCCTTTGAAAAGGGTATACAAGAAATAAAATACGACTACTACTACTATTATTTATATTTTCTTATAAATAAATAGCGAAATTACCTATATTCATTTATTTATTTAGCTGCTTTTACATATATGCGTATGTGTGTGTGTGTGTGTGTGTGCGTGTGTGTGTATATAGCCATCAAATATAATAACAGATAAATAAACGAAGAAGTACAAACTTCATGTTGTTACTCATTTATCAAATGAAATAATATATGCACATTTCGTATCGAGATGACAAAAAAGCGTTTTGAGGCTTCAAGTTTCTAGGTTCGAGATTTTTTGGCCAAAAAATTGTGAGCTACGGTTACCGCGCAATCATAAGAAATAGCGGGAGAAAAAAATTTCCAAATTTTTTTGTTTTTTTTTTCAAGGCTCCACGGGCTCGGGATTTATTTTTCAGTTAAATCAATGCATAATTTAGTTAGCTTGTTTATTCAGTTTTAATTTGTTTCTTTTGTCTCTTTACGTCAATTTTTTGCTGAGATATACGACTTTGAATGAAAAAAGATCCTTTTGTCTTCGATTATCGCTATCTCAGCCACCAATGATCGCACAGAGAATTAAAGGGCAGCTTTGAAAACTTGAATAAATATCCTACAAGACCGTTTTTTTCCATTAAAAAAAATCACCCTCAACATCAATTTGAAAAACTACAAAAAAATGACTTTTTGTGGTTTTTCAGTAAATCTACCATTACTATACAAATATTGATGGAGATACTTATGTTGCCAGGTTTTTTCTGCTTGATGTACCCCCAACTCGGCAAATTTTCAAATTGATCCATCGAACCGATTTCTGGATCGATTGATCAAAGTTTTACAAAACAATTAAAGGAACAAGTGTATTGTTTCTGAACACCGTGAAATCATCATGAAATGAAAAGACCAATTTCCTTCGACTTTTTTCACAACTTTGCACTACTTGCTTCTTAAGGTTAAGAAAAAAATTAAATGTTTTAAATTTGTAAAACATGTCAGATAACAATACTAACTCATTTTTAACACCATTCGGCCTTTACGCATCATAATTCCACTCATCTTTGATTGCATTAATTAGAAGTCCCCCCAAGAAGTACTCCCAAGCTGTATTCAATAGTCGATCTGAGAACATTTATGCGATTAATTCTTGATATTTTCTGCGAAGGTTATTAGGGTTACAATCAACAGTTTTTTTTTTTAAACTAGGCATGATCAAAAGTGGAAAAAAAGTTAAAGATTACAAAAACTTTGGATTCATTTTTTTTACCAAAACTTTTGAAAAAATTACCAAAAAAAGATTAGTTTTGAAAAAAAAACGGTGATTCGGTTTTTTTTAAAGAGCAGTTAAAAAACACTGTTTTTTGTAAACCTAACGACCTTCGCAGAAAATATCGAGAATTAATCGCCTCCAATTTCTCAGATCGACTAATGAATACAGCTTGGGGGTGTGAACTATTAATTAATGCAATTAAAGATGAGTGGAATTATGGCGCGCAAACACCAAATCGTGTCAAAAATGAATCAGTATTGTTTCCTCAAATGTTTGAGAAATAAAAAAAATAATGTTTTTTTAACTTTTTCGAATTTTTTTTCTTAAACTTAACAAGCAACTAGCAATGCAAATAAAAATAGGCGTAGTCCAATAACCCCATAGTTATTGGACTCCGCCTATTTTTCTAAAACATGACTTTTTTAGCTAAAAATGCAATACTGGGGCGCAAAAAAATCGTACGAAACTTTCTAAAAAACGAGCGAAGAAATTCGCCTCAAGTTATGCGGGCAGTTTTAGACGTGCAAAAAAAACTGGAAAATAGCCATTTTCAACAAGGCGCACCGAGCCCAAAAAAAAAATGTCTAATAAGGCAAAAGAAGGAAAATTTGTCCTCCTTAAAACGCCCCTTCGGAAAGTTGATTATCTTTATTTATGAGTCCGCTATCTAACTTTTAGTGCGGCAAGAAATTTCGACTGGTGTACTCAAACTTTTGGCCGGCAGTGTATATTATAATTGTACATACATAGTTGTCTGCTTTGATCAGCATTTCTAGGTATCTAAAAATACTAATACCTTTTAATCTGATTTATTTCGATACCCTTAAAGACTATGAAAACTAATTTCAGTGCCCCATTTTTTCATTTACTCTCGAACAGTACTGTAATATCCGTTAAAGATGTTTATGCTATACATATTTGTTTGCTATTATTATGGTTTTATTGAGGTCTCAATCAATTCCGGAATTGCAACGTATGCACTTGCGGGTTTTTACGTATAACCCTTCCCAATTGAAGCCTTTTCCACTACTGCCTGTGCAAATAAATATACACATATATGATTATCTGTTATTGTATCGCATAACTATATATATACATACATACATACATACATACATACATACATATA